>MU679375.1:235958-287480 GCA_026770625.1 Nicotiana glauca | reverse complement strand
ATACAAATATAATAACATTTGGGCTAACACAAATATTACAAATTAATAGCCCAAAACGGAAATACCCGTCCAGGCTCAAGGTTTCACTCAGTCGGTCAGGGAGGCCAAAACGGCCTCGTTTTATGGTTTAAATCCAAGCCGTTGAAGCATTTGATCTAGCGGTCTCATAATCCAGCCCATTTAATAAACGAAACGACAATGTTTGGGAGCATTGACTTTTGGCCGTTCATTTGGTTAATCCAATGGACGAGATTGCATCTTCACTTAAAAGCAAACGATGCCATTTAAGTCCTAAGGGATCTGAACCGTTCGCTCATCTAATCCAACGGCCATAGATCGTTAGTAGGCTTTTAATATAGCAAACCATACATACATACAATTCATTTCATATACCTTCTTCCCCAACAAACCCTAGCTGGCCCTCGTTCTCTCCCATGGCCCACCGGAACCCTACCGGCGGGAAATGCAAACTACGCCAAACCCTTCACCACTATCACCCCAGACACCTCTTAACATCCTCTTCCCATCCCTACACTTCTTTTGTCTCGAATAAGTCTCCTGTCTCTCGAATCTTCAAAAAAAGTATCGCCGAAACCCTTGTTCCGGCAAACGATCCTTCACCCAAAACGAGCCAAAATCATACCAGAAGTACTCCTCGACATCCTCAACCCACACCTAAAGTCTTTAAGTCCCAAAGATCCTTGGAAAATCGAAAAATAATAAAAAAGGGGTCTGCCTGAGAACCAAGAAAATCTTTTCAACCAAAAGAGAAAAAAAGAAGAAAGAAAGAAAGAAAGAAAGAAAGAAGAGCCAAAAATAAAAGCTAAGTGTTTCTACTTGTCTTCTTTTGATTTTTCTTTTATTTTCTTTATATGCATAGTTTAAATTTTTTTTAAGTGTTTCTGACAGTTTAAATTTTTTTAGTTTTTGACTCATACTGTTTTAGAAAAGGATAAAAGATAAACAAAAAAATTTTAATAGCCTTTGATAAATTTTTTGTGATATTAATTAGGGTTAATAAGAATTAAATATTTGTTTGATTAGCTTTTTAGAAATTTTAGATTCTGGTTATCATTTCGATTTCTGTTCTGTATTGTTAAATTGAAACTGATAATTAGATGTTTTGATTTTCAGTAGATTTGTTTGTGTTAGTTTCTGAATTTTTTAAATAAATAATTAGTAATTAATAATTAGCTAGGGTTATTGGTTATAGCTGATTACATCTTGTGTTTGATAATTCTGAAATACTATGGTGGGATAATTTCGTAATTTGGTTAAATCTAAGGGATAAAAGGGTAAAAGGCAGTAGGGGTAATGGGTAAATAGGATTTGGGTTCAGGGTTGATTTGGGAATACAAAAATGGTTTAATTGTAATAAAACTTAGGAGGTGGGGGTAATGTGGTCAATATAAATGGTAATACAGTAAAATACCACTTAGAAGTGAGGGTAAAATGGTAAAAACATTGGATTAGAATATTCTAGACAGGGAAAAAGGGGAAATTCTGTATTAATAAAGGGCTTTAAATCAATTTATTAACAAATAACAGGGATTCAATTGAAATAAAAGAGGGACTGTTTAGTAATTCTGAAATTCAAACTTCCCTCTTTTTTTTTTCTATAAATAGGCCTCACTTGGCCTCTTTAAACAAGTTTGGCAATCTGAAAAACACTCCCAAAGTATTACACTATCTTTCTTCTTCAATTTCGAATTTCATCTCTTCAAAAATACAGTCCTTAGAAAATTATCAAAAAAAATCTAAAAATGTTACTGTTCCATTGATTTCAATTCAATTTCAAGTTGCATTTCTCTTGTATTTGGCATTCTGGTTTTCTGTTGATTTGTGGCTTCTGTGATTTGGATCTGGTGTGTTGAAGCTATGTTTGTCAAATGCTGTTGAATTCTCATTGTTGATCCCTTATTTCTATTAGTTCGACATAGAATCTCATTGACTTTCCTTCATTTCCAGGTACACTTCTACTACTTGTAGATGTAATTTCAAGTTGAAGAAGATGAAATAAAGTGTTATTCGATACTTTCAGTTTTTTTTTTAATTTTACGTTGATAAGATTTATGTAAATTTTAGCTAGAAAATATTTGTATTCATTAGGACTAGTCTGGTATGTAATTAAACTATATAACTTTGGATTGATAAACTTTTATTTCCTAGTCTGTGTAAAGTTTTTTTTTAGAGCAATCACACATAGGTAATTAAAATAATTAATGTAATTTTCAATTCCTGCTTGTGATCCATGTGTTCATTAGCCATTTGTAGCATCATGGTAGAAATTGCCTCAAACTGTACTAAATTTCAATAGTAAAAAATGTTAGGTTTAATGTGATAGATTGTGGATTTAGACGTCTTCATGTGTAGTTTATTTCCAGTAACCAACGTAATATAAATGCTGGCATTTAACGCTCTAATACTCGACTATAGGCTCAAACTGGAATGAATAAGTAGTATAAAATAGCTGGCATTGGCATGGTAAATAGACAGTAGAAATATGTTCAAAGATAGTTGATTATGAATGGATAATATGCTTTCCTTATTAATACAATTTGTTTAAGAAATAAAAATTCAATAATTAGAGTTCTTTGCACATTTTGCCGTTAAATATCTATGCCCATTTGGGAAGTCCAAACGTGGTTTCCCCCGTATGAAATTAGACTTGGGCCTAAAGCTGACCGGGGCCCAATGTCAAACAGGTCTCGTCTTTAGTTGGGCCTAAGTTTAGGGCTGCTGCTTGTTGACCAAGATTTTTGGGTACTGGGCTGAGTTCGAGGCCCAGGGACATTGTTGAATTCTGTCTGAAAAACTAAATACCAGAATATAATAGCGTTTGAACCATAACAAAATTAATAAGGACTTTTTCTTTGTTTTAGAGGCAAAAACCAATAGAAAATATAGTATGCTTTAGGATTGACCTTGAATAAAACGGAGATGAGCCTCGCCCAATAAATCAAATGCATAATCGTGGGGCCCTCAATAATTGCTTAAATAAAAAATATCTAAAAATTTGGGATGGACCGTTTAGCGAATTTCACGGTCTTTCCCAAAATATAACAACACGTTAGCCGCTTTAGGCGCGATTTTTAATAATATTACTTTCCTAATACGGGTGTGCATTTCATGCAACCAAAATCCAAATCCAAAAACATCGACTGAGGATATGTCAAGGATCCGGGTGCATTTCATGTGACGTGATCCGAAAACATGTCCTTAAACGACGTTCATTTTCTTAAAAATAAAACAATTTGACAAAAAACAGTAATTAATTCTAAAATTGCACAAGTAGGATAACATGTATAAAAAAAATCAAGATTTAGCCAAATACAACAGTTGAGCGACCGTGCTAGAACAACGGAATTCGGGAGTGCCTAACACCTTCTCCCGGGTTAACAGAATTCCTTACCCGGATTTCTGGTTCGCGACTGTTAAACAGAGTCAAACCCTTCCTCGATTCGGGATTTAAACCGGTGACTTGGGACACCATAAATCTCCCAAATGGAGACTCTAATAAAAACGAATCCCGTTTTGATTGTCCTTAAATTGGAAAAACTCCTTTATTACTATATCTCTTCCCGGGGTATAGTAAAGGCCGATAAAGCTTTCTTCGGTAAAAAGGAGGTGTGACAATAATTCCAATATCTTTTGTTCCAATCTCAAGACTAGATCTCTTGGTGCCGGAGTACTCCGCCCATCTGAAGCTTCTGCGTTCTTAACATTCTCCTTTCGGATACCACTTAAATAGTCCATTTTTGCCTTTTCTTTTCCTTTTGTATTGCTTGGAGGAGGAGGAGGTGGTGGAGGGCCTCTAGATCTGGTGTGATATGTTGATGATGTAGTATGAGTAAACCAACTTTAGGGATGGGAATAAGAAATAATAAAAAAAATAAAGAGGTAAACAAGTCAGTAAGGATTCTAAAATGTTTGCAATATTTAAAGACATATTGCGTGAATGTAAATTTGTGTCCTAATTTGGGAGCCTCGTTGTGCCCGAGGTAGGCCTAGCGACATATAAATTTGGAAAAATTTAGTGCCAATAATTGCCTCATTTAATTAAATTAAAAGTAAACGAAACTAAACAAGATAGTGTATCTAATGGCTCTTGGCCTTATTACATTTGAATGAAAAGCAAATAAATCTAATCTACTTGGTCCCCGAAGGACCCTCTACAGACTTGATGCTCTTGTCGATCAATTCTCCCATCTCACATAGGTTCAGCAGCAGGAATGCCCTTGCCAGGTGCCCTCCTTCATTTCTTTCGGCATTTTGGCAGTCGACGACCCTTTTTCTCATCTTACCTTCTAACTCCATTAGACTGTACTCCAGATATTCCAGCCTCTCACTGGATTTAACAGCTCTTTCTTTCCATTCATTAATAATATCCATGTCAGCTTTATGCAATGCCATATTCTTAGCTTCAGACTCTCGAACTCTTTTCTGCAGCTTGTTGTACTCCACCTCGACTTTGCAAACCTCATCTATGAACCTATTTCCTGGCCCAGCCCTTGGCTCAACAACCCCAGTAATATTGTTCTCCGACCACGAAGGGTAAAGGTATGAGTGGCCCGCGTGATATCGGTCTGGCTCAATAGTATACTTCTCTACAATGATCTTCAAGGTCCATATGTGTTGCGATTCATTCTTATACGGGATGGCATCACCTTGGAAATTGGCTCAGAAGTGACACATTTTGGCGACCCGTGATATGATTTGTCTTCTGCCTGCTTGTGTTATAACCCTGAGAGAAGCGTAAGGGTATATGACCCTCAACCCGATCAACACTAGCGGAAAATCCCTAGATCTAATGATGAATTCATTGGTAGGGAACCACTCGAACATCCACTTGACTTCATCCTCGGTCTAATTTTCAAAAAGAAGTACCCATCCTGCAGTGTCCTCTGGCTGATCAAACATGTCTGGAATATAATTAATTCTTTTGGGATGATGAAAGGCTATATGATCATTCCACGACCTTCGCGTAAATTTTTGACGGTATTGTCCCTTTGGGAGATATTCCAACAACCAGACTTGTAGTAGCAAGTTGCAACCCTCGAAGAACCTGAACACTTTCTAGCATTGCTCCAAATCCCGGTACATGTATGCAACAATCATAGGGATGATAGTGTATGTCTCCCCTTCGATCCCATCCATCAGAGTTTTGGTTACCATGGCCAGCCTAGTATGGATCTTATCCCCTTGGATTGAGAACACCATCATGCCCAAGAAACACATAATAAACACGAAGAACCTACGATGAATCCAACCCAAAGAAGTGATTGAGAACTCATCATCAAAAAGACTATAGGAGCTACTGTGACCATATCTTTCATAAAGGAACTCAAAAGTTATGTAGGAGTCCTTTAGGAATTTCAAGTTGTCATTTTTCTTTAGCCCTATCATCTTTGGAAATCCCCTAGCAGTGCAATTTTCAGGTTTCATCAGATTAGGACTATCCCAATGTAACCCAGCAAATCCTCTTATTTCTTTTAGAAGGGGTGTCATTTCTACGTTCCCAAAATGGAACACAGCTCTTTCCTTGTTCCAAAACATAGTTGCGGCCTCGATCAACATTTTGTTGAGCTGAAGATCCATCAGAGAAGGCAAGTTTCCTAGGACTCATTTCACATGGTTTTGGTTACATGAAGGAAGATCCCTCCACCAATCTAGCAAGAGTGAGAGTGTGCTAACCATACCAAATCTGGGGACCCCGTGCCTCATTTTCTCCAAAAACAAAGAGAGTTAAGCCCTTTCCCCCTCCAAGTTCATCTATTTATATAGTAATGATTAGCATATTGTCACTTATTTCTCCAAATTAATGCACATAATCGTCCGTTGGGATTATGCAAAACCCGATGGACTTTGGACAAGGCTTGTCTTAAAGGGTTATTATGTGGACAACATATTAACCCAGGTAGGTTTGACTACGATGCATGTACAATTTAATCAGAGTAGGGTTGCTATAGAGGTCTAGACTGGGACCCTCAAGCGGACAACTTGAGGGGGGAAGTCATGGAACCATGGAACGCACCGCTGATCGACTAGTTTTACCGTAAATATGCATTTTCGAATTAAAAAGGTGATATATAGGAAGAGCGCAAACACTCATCAAATGATGCTATAAAATTAGTTACGCACAAGTGGAGTATGATGTTTAGCATGATTTATGCAGCAATAAAGATCATGTTGTCAAGTATTTGCACGTAAGAAAATAATAAATGCAATATTTAAATAATTAAAGATATAGTTAGAGAAAAACAAAAAAAAAGGAGACAAGTCAGTTTCAGGAATAAAGAATCATAAATGCTTGAAAAATAGACAATTAAATTTAGATAAGGTGAAAGGGTACGTGGGATAAAGCATTCTTGGACTAATTCACAAAATATAAGCTCATTATGGTAAGAGCCTAAAATATTCCCAATAGAGTCGCCATGCTGTCGCACCCCCTTTTTCCCCTCTTGACGGGGAATTCCAGGTTTTGACCTTCATGGGGGAAATAACTCGTTTTCTTTTGGGAATTGGGTATTTGAAGAGTCTCCACCTAACGAATTATGGTGCGTTAGGGAACCTTGAGAAATTAACTCATGGAATAGTTTGCATTACCAGAGATTAGGGTAAGGGCTCAAAATAATCTTGAGGGGAAGGTGTTAGGAACCCCTCGTGGTCCACAGCGGTGGGTCCCGACCGAACTTAAACTTATGTGAATTAGTCGTTTTAACACATACTTGCAAATAAAGGCATGTCTTGACATTCTTGGTGCATGTACGATTCAAGTAATGAAAACAAGGGAAAAGGTTTGAACAATTTGCACATATAAAGAAAAGTAAATTCATTTATGCAACGGGAGTTGGGAAAGAGGTGTCCTAGGTTTGTTAGCCTACAAGATCATACCTACGCAATGCCCGATAATGACTCCTCAATGAGGGGCTACATGTGACATTAGCGCGTAGTCATCATATCCTTACTACCCAATCCCCTCCCCTTGGTCATAGCCTAAAGCCTTTTATCAAACTTGAAAGATATCCTATGTGTGCACTACCCGTCCCTTCCTCGTTGCCCTGGAGGTGTTTTAGGACCTCTAATTTAGGTAGTTCTAGACCATCCTAAGGTATTTAAAGATAAATGTCTAAGCATCAATCAAAAGAATTAGGAGTGCATTTAAAGAGAGAACAGTTAAAGGCTCACATTTTTACCTCCACAAACAGATCAAGTAAGTGCACGTCTCAAACAACAGTTTCAGGTATTTAAGAGAAAACCTTAGAACATGATATCTAGGTGAGCAGAGAGTAGACAGTATTGAATTAGGACCAACGTGTCAAAGAACTGAATCATACTTCCCCACTGATTCTTTTAAACCTGTTGAATGTGAGCAGTCTCAAATAACAAGGCGCAATTTTATAGTTTGCAGAATTTCATTGCCCTACAAGCTTGCCTAGGTGTATAACGGTGATGTCCTATGATCATGGTATCTATTATTGATCAGGAATGCAGTAGAACAGTAAATGATTTTTAACAGACAACTTGAGATCCTATAGGCATGCTTACTAGCAATATTATTTAGGGCAGCGTTAAAAACCTATTAAAGAAGCAAACATATTAGTTACTTATTCTGATTCAGAATAAACTTGAATTAAACTTATTTTCTAACTAAACTGGTTTCCAATAGGCATGATTTCTAATTAAACATAAGGTAAAGAAAGCAAAATTCATATGACCAAAGTGAAACCCCTAGAGGTATGATTTCTATTAAAGCTGATTTTAACTCCTATAGGCATGGTATCTAATTTTTAAAAGCTAAATTAGATCCTATTGGCATGGTATCTATTATTAAAGCATATTTAGATCCTATAGGAATGGCTTCTAATTGTGTGGAAGTAAAGAAAACCGAACTTATTTAAACCAAAGCAGGTCCTATAGGCGTGTTATCTAACAAACACATTTGAATCAATAAGGACCCTATAGGCATGGTATCTGGTGATGTCTGAATCCACTACTAAAATGTAAATGGACACGGTCACATGCAATACAATTTACCCAACTATGAGTCGGGGTCGAATCTCACGTAGAAAAATATATAGGTGATTAGGAATGTAAGAGAATTATCACTTGTTATGCAATGACAAACACTTAGAATTTATTTGAGAAAATATTTATACCGAAATGCGGAAATGTAAACTAACCTAGAAATCAAGTAAAATGATCAATGGTTACAAGGAAGGATGCATCGATAATTACACTCAAGTAACGATCCAATGTATTTCACGATTTTACAAATATGAGCGAGTTTATGTTAATTAGCCACAGATAATAATTCTATATTAGCTTATTCCGAAGACTAACAAGACTTCCTAATTGAATTATTCATAAAATAGTTAAGAGATTAAGCGCACCCGGAAAGGCTACAAGTCGTTCAGTCCTTTCCCTAGGTAGAATCTATAAAATGAGGGTTAAAACCTTAAGTTCTTGTTAATTAATCTTTTCCAACCCCAAATTATCTTTGCCAAAATTAATTCGAAGTTAATGGGCGCGTCCTAGGGTTAGCTAATCCCTTTTGAAACATTAAAGAACAAGAATAAGTAAAGAAACAACAACTCACTTCATACATACATGAAAATCATTCAATACATAAGCACAACAAGGTATTTAATACATATTTTAACTATGAATATTTACATAAACAAGATTCAAGTGTTGAAAATAAATACTACACACTGAAGTGTTCAATATACATCAAGGAAATGAAGAAATAAACCTAAATGGGTAAGAAATCCTTAACCACAAGCTTGAAATCTTCAAAACCCAAGTATGTGTGTAAACCCTAGCTTCCAACCTTGTTCTCTCAAGTTTTTAGAACTGCAAATCTGCTAAAAGATATTTTTCAAATGAGCTAAGTCGGGTATTAAATGGTTTGGGGCAAAAAAATGTGGAACTTCAGAATTTGCCAGGTCTGATGCTCGATTTTCACATTTCTGAACATATGTTCGCAATTGCGAACTATGCTTTACTGTGCACTTTCGCATTTGCAAAGAGGACTTCGCATTTGCGAAGGTTGACTCCCCCGTTTGACTTTGCATTTGTGAAGTCTTTTTCGCATTTGCGATGACTGCCTAATTGTCTTCTTTCGCAATTCCCATGCTTTATTCTCTATGCCAATGACTGTTGGCTTCGCAATTCCCAGGATTTTGTCGCAATTGCGACAACTGAGGGCATTGACTAGATATTCCTCTTTTAAGCTTCTTTTTTACTTGTTTCACTTGGTTTCTTCAACATCACTTCTAAATCACATAGAACCTATAATATAGAAGTAAATGGCATTAAACACATGATTTTATCACATCAATCATAGCAAAAATATAGGTTTAAAGACAAGATAAGTTGGTAAATTACCAAGTTGTATTTAAACAATTTCGGGTAAAAGAACTGATACCCATTTGAAAACATAAGGTTTAAGAGAAAATAAGAAGAAAAAGAAGAGGAAGATGAAAAAGAAGGAGTGATTAAGCTTTCATACATGGATCCTTGCAATTAGGAGTGAGAGATAGTGGAGTTTTACAGTGGTAGAGTGATGGAGACAAAGGTTTGAGATCCTTGGACCTTTTGCTTCACTTTTGATTCAAATGGGTGAATGACCCAGTTTTAATCCTCTGATGTCGCAATTGCGACACAGCATTCGCAATTGTGAAGGTCAAGGCACCCTGCTGTTGTCACAATTGAGACAAAACAATGGCAAATGCGATGGAAAAGTTTCACAAATGCGAACATATTTTCGCAAATGCGAAGACTGCCCCTGCAATTTTCATCAGCTACTACCTTTCATGCTCTCCGTCTCCTCGACCTACTCAAATCAACTCCAAAAATTATAAAACTTGGCAGATTGGTTAGAAACAATGTAATAAGCTATTTTAAAAAAGAAAATTTCAAAAATGACCAAAGATTTTGGAAACGGTGGGTTGCCTCCCACCAAGCGCTGCATTTGACGTCATGGCATGATACAAGTCAACTTTACCACTTTTCTCGCCACTTGGATGATATGAATTGGGCACCTAGCTTGGAATCAAGATTGTGACCATGGGAAGTGGGGGTAGTAAATTGATGATCAAGCCAAGACTAAAATTCTTCATTTTTAACTTCTTGGCTTTCATGCGAGGAATGCCATTTTACCTTATTGTTCCCTTTCATTGTAAAATGTATGGCTTTTGCCTTTCCACTCGCAATCCCTTATTGACTCGTGTAGTTCAATTCCCATATCATAACACAATTCCAATGTTGAAACATGCTTGGAATGTGACATCAAACCTCCAAGTTGCAATTGTTCCCAAATTTTGACATCCTCTTTTTCCCTGAACTAGAGTCAATCTCAACAAAATTTTCATTTACACCAGTTGGCTCTAATTTCATATATTTATTGGCATCAATAACACTCATGGATTCGGTTGGCGGATGTTCAATTCTTGAATCCTCAAAGTAGAGCTCACTTTCTTCCTCAAAATCGGAATCTTCTTGACTTCTTTCCACATTCTCAATTTGGTGGGCTTAGTGAGCCTCAACCAATATTTTCATTTTCTCTTCCAATGTGCGAATATGTTCATCATTGTGAGCCAAGCCTTGTTTCAAGTCCTCGAGTGCAAAGTTTTGCTTCTCCCCATTTGCAAGAATGGTCTCCAACATGAGCATCTTCTTCTTATTTTGAGCATTTGATAGTTCTTCTTGGTTTTGATTACGCGCCAAGGAAGAAATTTCGGCTTCAACCTCCGAGGAAGATTTTTGGCTATCATTAACTTCCAAGGATTTTTGGAACTCTAAAGCTTCAAGCATTTGTTCCATTTGCAAGTTCAACCTTTCAAGTGCCAATTCATTTTGGAGACTATTTTCCAAAAGCTCCTTCAAGGCACTTTGTTCATTGTTTTTTCCTTCAATTAGGCATTCTAACATGAGCTTGAACTCTCCATTTTGACTATGCTCAACTTCTTTCATTTCCATAGACCAATCATTTTCATCACAAAAAGTAGAATCATCATAGCGGGGCTTAGGGAAGGGAAGGACAAATAAGCACAATACTCCCAATGACCATTTTGGCAACCACACTTCTCACACATACTCCACTCACGGGTTTGAGATTGTGCGCACAATCCACCCCCGGGAGAAATTAAATAATTTTGCCACGAGTGTGGTCCTCCATAATAAGGACAAGGGTCATTAAAGTATAAACAACTACCATCCGACCAATTCTCATTATATGATGCCATTTTTCAAAAATAAGAAAATAAACAAGAAACAAACAAGAAAAATAGACTAAGGTAAGAAAATTTAGTTACACAAATATTCACAAGTTTGGACCAAAGCACTTTCGCTTATTTCTCAAACAACCTAAATTACGCAAAATTGTTCCCCGACAACGGCGCCAATTTTGCTGACGTCCAAATCCACTAATAAAAAGTAGATGGGCATGGACTCATGCAATATAATTTACCCAACAATGAGTCTGGGTCGAATCCCACAGAGAACAATATATAGGCGATTAGGAATGTAAGAGAATTATCAATTGTTATGCAATGCCAAACACTTAGAATTGATTTGAGAAAATATTTATACCTAAATGCGGAAATGTAAACTAACCTAGAAAGCAAGTAAAATGATCAATGGCTAAAAGGAAGGATGCATCGGGAATTACACTCAAGTAACGATCCAATATATTTTACGATTTTACAAATATGAGCGAGTCTATGTTAATTAGCCACGGATAATAATTATATATTAGCTTCTTCCGAATACTAACAACACTTCCTAATTGAATTATCCCTAAAACAATTAAGAGATTAAGCACACTCGGAATGGCTACAAGTAGTTCAGCCGTATCCCTAGGTAGAATCTATAAAATAAGTGTTAAAACCTCAAGTTCTTGTTAATTAATCTTTTCCAACCCCAAATTATCTTTTCCAAAATTAATTCGGAGTTAGTGGAGAGTCCTAGGGTTAGCTAATCCCTTTGGAAACATTAAAGAACAAGAATATTTAAAGAAACAACAACTCTCTTCATAAATAAATGAAAATCATTCAATACATAAGCACAACAAGGTATTTAATCCACACTTTAACTACGAATCTTTCCATAAACAAGATTCAAGTGTTGGAAATAAATACTACACACTTAAGTGTTGAATACAAGCAAGGAAATGAAGAAATAAACATAAATGAGTAATAAATCCTTAACCACAAGCTTGAAATTTTCAAAACCCAAGTGTGTATGCAAACCCTGGCTTCCAACCTTGTTCTCTCAAGTCTTTAGAACTGAAAATCTGCCAAAAGATTTACAAATGAGCTAAGTCGGGTATTAAATGGTTTGGGGCCAAAAAATGTGAAACTCCAGAATTGCCCAGGTCTGATGCTCGATTTTCGCAATTGCAATCTATGCCTTGCTATGCACTTTTGCATTTGCGAAAAGGACTTCGCATTTGCAAAGGTTGACTCCCCCGGTTGACTTCGCATTTGTGAAGTATTTTTTTCGCATTTGCGATGACTGCCTAAATTGTCTTCCTTCGCAATTCCCATGCTTTATTCGCAATACCCATGACTGTTGGATTCGCAATTCCCAGGATTTTGTCGCAATTGCGACAACTGAGGGCATTGCCCAAATTTTCCTCTTTTCAGCTTCTTTTTGACTTGTTTCACTTGGTTTATTCAACATCACTTCTAAATCATATAGAACCTGTAATATATAAGTGAATGGCATTAAACACATCATTTTATCACATCAACCATAGCAAAAATATAGGCTTAATGACGAGATAAGTTGGTAAAATACCAACTTATCAATATCTACCCAATTTTACCCACAATGTACAACTACCTCCCTTTTAACTAATCACCCCATTGTTTGTTTACAATTAATTATTACAAACCAAGAATTGAATGAATTACATAAATAGAACATAAACTAAGCCATATGGAGCCTGAAGTAGGCCCAAAATGATTTCCAAGTCTCTAGTAGTCTCAAATGCCCAAAGTTCCATAGCCAATTTCATATCTAGGCGTGTCAAAGTTTCCTAAGGACCTCAAGGATTACGGGCAGTGCTCATACCTAGACCTATCTCAAATAATAATTGATTTAGGTGCCGTATGGAAGTGTCAGCCCTGATAAGCCAAAGTTCAAAGAGATCTCAAGGGTCTCTAAGCAGTACACATACCATAGGGGTAGAACCTAGTATTCTAGGAGTAAGAAAAAGTACATAATGGTTTGAAAGAGTTTAATAGATAGTTTAAGGAAAGGTCTTAGGATTTGAAAAGAGTTTCTGAAAAACCAGTACTGATTTAGTGATAAAACAGTTTGAGGAAGTGTAAAAAAACAATTTGCAATCAAAACACAAGTCATAAAACAAACAGTTTTTAGGAGGTACTTTGGCAAACAACGTTCACACAAGGGAAGAGGTTAGGAGCATAGAGAGTACACCTTAATGGAGCACACAATCAATAGTATATATTAGGATTTTGAAGGGTTCTATAGAACTAGTTGGTTAGATAGATTGCAAGCCAAGCAGCAACGATCACAACAGAAACATGTTGAGGACATTTAAACAACACAGCTAAAATCACTCTAAGGAGATTAACTAACTTAGCAGGAGTGAGGCAGAACAGGCAAGGGCTTAAATGAGCATGCTGGGCAAATATTAACAAGTGAAGACATGCTAATTACATAGAAGCAGAGTTTAGGCATGCTAGATAAACAGTAGTCAGTCAAACAAGCTAGTTACATATGTAGACATGTTAAACAAGATAACAAACAAGGAGGTAAAGGGGAAATATACTAATCAAAGGTTTGAATAGGCAGTATTAGGCATGCTGGGTAAGTAGTAAACAAAAGCAAGAATGGACTCAGGCCATATGAACTAAAGTAGTAAGTAAACACATAAGTTTTGATTCTTAAAATTAATCAGAAGCATACCTAGTTAAAGAATGAAAAAACACAAGATGTGAGAAAGGTATTGTGCAATTTCCAGTGCTAGCTTGCAGCCGGCTAGAACGATAGAGATCACAAGTAGCAAAGAGAGTAGAGAGAGCCTTTTTAGAGTGTAAAGTGGTACTTTCTAAACTATTGTCTGTGTTCAGAAGATAAAATAAGAGGGAGTTTATAGAGTAATCAAGAGTTAAACGAAAAAAGGTATGGGATCAATTATGTAGCAATAAGGTAATTTCATAGAATAAGTCACACACGTAAAATCAGTAAGTCTTCCCCTTAAACAAGAGATAATCAAACAACGGTAAAAGCAGGACAGATATTTAAGGAAGGAAATCAAGTAACACTTGGGTTAGGAGTTCAATTAAAGAAATAATTGGCAAGAATCGGCAAATAACAAATAAGGCAAGAGAAAACTTAATTAAGGCAAGACGTTCAATAAAAATGAGTAAAGAAGTAAGTATCAAAGGTTTTGCTAAGGAAATGAGTTTCAATCAAACCAAAATATGAACTTCAGAATAATCCAGGATTTAATTAAAAGAGAAAATCACGTAAAGAGTCAGAAAATATCGCAGACAGTCCAAACATGCAAGGAAGGAATAGTCAGGGCTCAACACATAGTTTTTAATGAAGCAAATTGGTAAATTAAAATTCAAAACAACCCTGATTTAAGGAGAAAAATGTAGTCTTAACATAAATAGTAAGAATGAACATAAACATATAAAATTAGTGGAAAAGATGAACTAAGAAACCCAGTAGAGGCATATTAGGATAAGAAAACTACGAGACATCTAAATGGCTAAAGAAAAATCACAAGAACAAAGTCAGTACACATGTACTCAGAAACCAAACGAAGAATGTCGAAAAAATTAGGGCTTTTAGTTTAAACAAGTTAGGGTTAGAGCAAACCTAATGAAATCAGTTAGAATATATAGGAACAGAAGATTAAACACTCAAAATTACCAAATGTTTTGGAAAAAGAAATTTTTGAAATCCCTAGCTTAAAAGAAAATGAATAATCATTTGAAAATCAAACGGTTCTTGTAAAAATCAAAAGGTTCTTGTAAAACTCATATGAAATAGGTTCAAACCATCTCAGATATGTACAGACCTAAGAAGTTCAGAAGAAAGAAATTAGGGTTTCGAGAAGAACAATTACAGAGATAAAAAAAGCACGCCTAGAAACCCATAGATATAGGAAGATCTTACTCGGAATCAAATCGGGATAGCGTGAAACATGCGAGAAATGGCCATAGATGCAAGCAAACTAACCCTGGTCCATTGAGGATCCTGGATATGGTGATACCAGCACAAGAGAGGCCTTTAGAGGACTGGGGGTGGTGAGAAACCACCATAGATGAGTGACGGCGAGGTCCACTTAAGGTTATGCTTGAGAGCATTTGAGAGAGGAAAGGATAAGGTGACGGCGTGAGAGCTGGGGGAAATGAGAGGGTTTTTGGGGGGGTCATTAGGTTTAATTTAGATAATGGTTAATTTGGACCGCTGATCACAATGATCAACAGCCAAGATTTTCTCGGGTATTGTGTTGGGGCAGATTTTATTGGGCTGGGTATACTTTGCGTTTAAAATTGGGCCGAATTGTGGGTCCAATTTATGAATAGAATTGAATGTAAAATAGGGCCAGATTTAAATAGCCAATTTTAATAACTAAATAATTTATAAACATAATAAATGAGTACCAAAAATATCTTTGTGTACTAAAATGATTTAAACTAGTTATTTAATAGTTCAAAAAATATGAAAGATCATTTTATGCATAATAATGTAGTATTACATTCGTATGGGCTATTTTTGCAAAAATATGCAATTTAGCTTAAAAAATATAAATGTAATTATAAAAAATGTATTAAAAATATTTAAACACTATGTTCGCATAAATAATGAATTTAGATGACTAAATCATCATAAGAATAGTATGAAGAACAATTATTGGATATTTATATAATAAAAGAGGAGAAACAAATTAATTTGGAGCATTTAAAACTATGAAAAAAATTATAAAAAATATTTATGCATGCTTATAACTGCATATGTAATAGTTTGAAAGTATATATATATATAGATATGTGTGTTTAAAATATATGAGGAAAAATTGGGTATCAACACTCACCATCTGTGAGAGAATAGAAGACAGAAGTTTAGAATTTCGAAGCCAACAATTTCGCACGACAAGGAAATCAAAGAAGTGAAATTTTACTAACAACTTCGTAGCCTCGTGAAGATAAGTACAGACGTCTCCGTACAGACCGCGAGACTCTACTAAACCTGCTTGTGACTCACGACACTTATGAACCTAGAGCTCTGATACCAACTTGTCACGGTCCAAATATCCCTCTGTAAGATGTCATGACGGCATCTAGTCTCTACGACTAGGCAAGCCTAACTTTTGTAGAATAATGAAAATGAAGAAAACATTTTAACAACTAACTGCAGCATATAATTAATAACTGATATAAATGCCACTCAGCATGTACAACAACCAACTTTTGAATATACACAGTATTCCCAAAACCCGGAACATCATAAGTCACAAGTTATAGAAGAAAACTAACAGCTCTATACACTAGAGTTTAAGAAAAATACGGAAAGGTAAACGACATAGGAGGGAATAAAGGGGGGCTCCGAGGTCTGCGGACGCGGCATATAAACATTTGTAGAAGAGTAGCATGAGTATCCCACAACGGTACCTAGTAAGTGCCAAGCCTAACCTCGGTCGAGTTGCGACGAGGTCAGGTCGGGACCCTACTGGTATATAATAATAAATAAGGCAGAAAATATTGCAGTTTAATAAAGACTGGAATTAACAAAGAGGAATTCACAGAAAAATAACAGTATAATACACAGGGGTGAACAATAGGGGATCTCCCAAGATACTGTCTCACAGTCCCAAAAGAAAATATGCAGGGGATCTCCCAGGATACCGTCCTGTAGTCCCAAAGTAAATATGCAAAGGGATCTCCCGGTATAACATCTCGTAGTCCCAAAGTAAATATGCAGCTCAAAGCAATAGAGATAACAGTTACACCAAGAAAATCCAATGGTTTAGACTAAGTACACGTCAAGAAAAAACAGGAAACCCACTAAGCATGTTGCACAAATTTCAGATAAGTATTTAAGACAAGTAGACATGCGACATTAGGCTTAGCAGGATAACTACACATGCTAGTATAACTCAATTAAGATGAAACATGTTATAACTCAGTAAAAATTGAATTTTACAATACATAGCATGTGTACGCACTTGTCACCTCACGTACACAGCGCTCACATATCACAACAGTATCAAATCCTAAGGGGATTTCTCCCACACAGGGTTAAGAAAATCACTTACCTCGAACCAAGATCAATCAATCAGTAACAATGCCTTTTCTATAATTTTTTGGACTACGAATGGCCCAAATATATCCAAAAGCAATTACATTCCATAAATATAACTATAAGAAACTAATCTAATTAATGAAATCAAGAATTAATCAAGAAATTAGAAAAGCGCCCCAAAAAGTTAAATCGAACTCACGTATCGGAATCGGGTAAAAGTCACATAATACAAACACCTATTTACTCGTACCAAAATTCTACAAATCAAGATATCAAAGTCCGAATCAAAACTCAAAAACTTAGTTGAAGAACTTCTCCCATTTTCCCCATAATTTCTCAACCATATTCCTTGATTAAATGATGAAATCAACTATAGATTAGTGGAATATAACCATAAAGGAGTTAAGAATCATTACCCAACAGCTTTCACGGAAAATCCTTCAAATAATCACCGAAATTCGAGCTCTCAAAATCTGAATATTAAAAATGGGATAAAACCCTCGAACTTGGCTCTTTTTTGCCTAGCAATTTCGCTTATGCGGGCTTCCAGTCGCACTTGCACGCCTGCGGACTTTTTTCCACTTCTGCGGTCCTCCCTTCTAACTCACTCCCACACCTGCGGCCCTTAAGCGCATTTGCGGGCTCATAGATGCAGCATTTACCTCGCACCTGCGACCCTTGGCCACTCCTTCCAATTCCGCTTTTGTGTTTAACCTCACGCACGTGCGTGCCCGCACCTGCGGTCACCCTGCCGCAGGTTCTAAAACTCCAAAAGTTAAAAAACTTCAGCAGTCCTCTGATGTCCAAAATGAATCCGAAAATGATCGGAAACACACCGAGTCCCACGGGACCTCGACTAAATGCACCAATGTGATGACCCGACCCGTTGTCACGTGAGTTACCACTCCGTTTCCACCATTCTTTGTTTCTTTATGTTTCATTATCTGTGTCTTGTGTGATCGAGTTTGTTTGGAAACGTTTTGGTAAGAAATGAGACACTTAGTCTATTCAAGGAAGGCCTAGTTTGGAAAAGTCAACCGGATATTGATTTATATGTTAGAGGGTTTGGATGCGAATTCCGATGGTTCGGTTAGCTTCGGGGGATGATTTGTGACCCAGGAGTGTGATCGGAATTGATTTTGGAGGGTCGGTATAGAATTAGGCTTGAATTGGCGAAATTAGTATTTTTGCAAATTCCGATTGATAGGTGAGATTTTAATCCGAGGGTCGGAATGGAATTCCGAGAGTTGTTGTAGCTTCGTTAAGTAATTTGGGATGTGTGTGTAAAATTTCAGGTCATTCGGAGGCAATTTGGTTGGGTTTTTGATCGAATGCATGTTTCGGAAGTTTTTGAAGAACGTAGGCTTGAATTCGATGAGAAATGATGGTTTTAGTGTTTTTTGAGGTGTTTTAATGATTGGAAAAGTTTGAATGATGTTATAGGAGGTTTTGGCGCTTTTGGTTGAGGTCCCGGGAGCCTCGGGGTGATTTCGGATGGCTAACTGGGAAAAATTTGGACTTGGGCAATTTCAGGTTTTTGCTGTTGCTGGTATTTTCGCACCTGCGGCTTGTGGACTGTAGGTGCGGTGGAGAGGGACGCAGGTGCGGTTTTATGAGGACATGCCAGGGACCACATATGCGGAGTGTGGACCGCATCTGCAGAGTCGCAGAAGCGACCTTTTGACCGCAGAAGCAGAAGGTCAAGGGGAGGCTTGGGATCGCAGGTGCGGATTGGGTACCGCATCTGCGGAGATGCAGATGCGGGATTTTAACCGCAGAAGAGGCTTTGGACCTTAAATGAACTTCCACATATGCAGAACTTCTGACCATTGAAGCGGTACCGCAGAAGCGGTTAAATGACCGCAGATGCAGTAATGACTGAGCAGAAGGTTTTTAAAATATTTTGTTCCGCGAGTTTAAGTCTTTTTCCTCCATTATTGAGCATTGTGAGAGCTTTGTGGGAGGAATTGAAGAGGGTTTCGACTGGGATTGATTGGAGGTGAGTCCTATGAACTAACAACATGATTTAATTGTGGAATTTACGTTGAAATTCATGGAAACTTGGCTAAATTGGGAAGAATTAGGGCTTGAGTTTTGAGATTTTAAATTGGGATTTGACGGGGCATTTGAGCTCGGATTTTAGAGATCTTGATATGTATAGACTCGTGGCGAGATAAGGAACCTGTAGATGTGAAAATTTCTGGGATTTGAGAAGTGGGCAGGGGGCTCGGATTTTTCTAATTTCGAGATTTTTGGTATTTTTCGATTGTTTTTGATTGGGTATTGTTTCCTTAGCATATTGTGACGTATTCGTTGTCGTTTTGATCAGATTCAACATGCGAGGAGGTAGATTTGAGAGGCAAGGGCATAGCGAGCTAGAGTTTGGCCGGCTTGAGGTGAGTAATGATTATAAATGATGTCCTGGGGGTTTGAAACCCCAAATTTGCACAATGTAGTGCCATGTTGAGGTAAGACACCCGCTGTATAATGAGTGTGGGGTCCACTACTACTATGGATTGGGACATGGTCCAGCCCGATTGATGATTCTACTGTATTTTTTACTGAGATTTAATTATTATCATTATGATTTGGGCTAGTCGCCATGTTTGGGGCCTTGGGCCGACCTGTAGGACCCTTAGGGGCATTATTACTGATTGACCTCGCTTTACTTGTTAAAAATCATACCCTCTGTCATGTTTCTAACTGATTAACATAATATGAACTGGATTTTGAAATTTCTAATCCGAAATGAAGGTAAAATGTGGGCTGAGACCCTTATCTTATACTAGTATGCCCGAGAGGCTATATTTATATTGATTGGGAGGGGTTGAGAACCCAATAGGGAGGATGTTTTATATTATTATGGATCGGGCTGCATGCTGCAACAATATATTTATATGGATCGGGCTGCACGCTGCAGCAAGTGTATATTTTTATATATTATAGATCGGGTTGTGTGACGCAGCAATATAGCGCTTGGGCTGTAGGAGCCCCTCCGGAGTCTGTACACCCCCAGTGAGCGCAGTCGACTATTATTATGGATCGGGTTGTGCGCCACAGCGATATACGGATCGGACTGCACGCCGCAGCGATATAATTATGAGTTCGTTTATTGTGAAGAGTATATGTGTTAAGTACTGGTTTTAAGGAATTTTCCTGACTTTCTCTCATTATATGTTGTTTAAATGTTCTTGCTGCTTTGATATAGAACTGTTGAGTGCTTTTACGTGATTTTATACTGTCAGACATTATTTATTATTATTATTACTCACTGGGTCGGAGTACTCACATTACTCCCTGCACCGTGTGTGCAGATCCAGGTATTCCTGAGGCACGGTTCGAGCTATTCTGCAGTTCAAATTTCACCGGAGTTATCGAGGTAGCTGCATGGCGTCCGTAGACCCGATTTCTCCCTCTATCTTTCTTTACTTTTCCACATTTTTTTTAGACTGTTCTTGTATCAGACTATTGGACTCTTGTACTAGAGGATTTTGACTCGTGACACCGGATCGGTGGGGTTTTTGTAGAGATTATTATTAAGGTTTTTGCACATTTCGTCTTCATTACAGACTTCTATTCACATCAGTTTGTTAATTTAATCCAGATAATCGACATTGAATTTTTAATAAAAAGGGATTGAGTGTTGAATTGGTCGGGCTTGCCAAGCATTGTGGTGGGCGCCAACACGATCAGGGTTGGGGTTGTGACAACCAACAAGTCCTAAAACACCATACAAACTTAGTCGAATCCTCAAATCACATCAAATAACCCTAAAATCACGAATTACCCTCCAATTCAAACTTAATGAAATTTGACGCATCAAACTTCTACAACCGATCCCGAAACCTATCAAATCACGTCCGATTGGCCTCAAATTTTGCACACAAGTCATATTCAACATTACGGACCTACTCCAACTTTCGGAATCGGAATACGACCACGATATCAAAAGGACCACTTCCGGTCAAACTTTCCAAAAATTTGATTTTAACCATTTCAAGCCTAATTCAGCTACAGACCTCCAAAACACAATCTGTACCCGCTCCTAAGTCCAAAATCATCCGACGGAGCTAATGGAATGGACGAAATTCCATTTCGGTGTCGTCTTCACACAGTTCTAGCTATGGTCAAAATCCTATAACTTAAACTTCCATTTTAGGGACTAAGTGTTCTAAATCACTTCGAAACCACAAAAAAAACCACCCGGCAAGTTACATTAGTAGAAAAAGATACAGGGGAAGCAGTAAATATGGAATTGGGACTATTTCTCTCAAAACAACCGGCGGAGATATTAGAATTAGTAGTTTAGCCTTTGTGATGTTTAGATCTCGATGTCATCAACTTCCATAATAGTTCCATAAAAATGTTACATAAAATATTAATAAAAGGACTTTTTAGATAAATCCAATTTTGAATTGGTTCAGTAATGTGAAAGTCCACGAAGGCTTGATCTAATCCATTGCAAAAGGAACGTACACGGAAACTGAAGATAAAGACTAAGGATGCCCCACTACTAGAAATTCGGATTTTAGCGACCATGAAAAGCAACCAAAGTTGGTCGCTTATTGTCCAAAAAGCGACCAAACAGGCCTGGTCGATATTAAGTTGGTCCCTTTCCCTTAGGCACCGAAGTTAACGATCAACTTTGGTCTCTCAGGTAAAAGGACCAAATTTTTCGGGTAAAGAAAATAGCGACCAACTTTGGTCGCTACAATAAGTTAATATTATAATTTTGGCGACCAAAGTTGATCTCTACCTGTAAATTACGTTTTATTTTTATTTATTATTAATCAAAAAAAAAAGCGACTAACTTTGGTCTATAAAGAAAATATTATATTTTAAAATCTGGAAAATAGAGGCCAAAGTTGGTCGCCTTACTATAAATTTTTTTAATTTTTATTTTGAAAATAAGCGACCAAAGTTGGTTGCTAACTTCAAGAATTAATTTTTTTTAATTATAAGAGACAAACTTTGGTCGCTATATTTCCAGAAATTATTTTTTTTTTAATGAAATAGTTACTAAAGTTGGTCGTTTTTTGAGAAATCTTGGTTAAATAGCGACCAACCTTGGTCTCTATTTCCCAGAAAATTTTTTTTTTTAAGGGAAAAGCTACCAATTGGCGGCCAAAGTTGGTCGCTTTTCTTGGTATATTTTTGACAGAAACTACCTGTTTTGGCAACTACACCACCAGCCAGTTTACCAAAATTCCTAAACAGGCATTTTCTGCCAACAACAACAACAACAACAACAACAACACAACAACAACATTATAACCAACAAAGTACAAAGTTCAATAGAACTTTATACTTTAAGCTAACCAAAATAAGTTAACTGTTATTACAAAACCATTCGAAAACCGATTGTATTTGTCTAGTTAAAAGTGTATAAAAGTCAAGGATTGTTCTGTACATCATTATCATCACCGTCTGATGAACTTTCATCACCAAGACGGTATCTAGAAGAATGTATTTGCCGAGGATGGGAAGAACGATCATGGGAAGGACGGGAGAAACGAACACAGGGTAGGCGAGTCTCTGGCGATCACTTACGAGATCGAGGAATCGGAAAACTACCAGAAGCTAGGAGAGATTTGATCTGCTCTTGCATGCCAATGTACTGAGTATCTCTAAGCTTTTCTCTTTCCTTGGCGGCTTCTAGCTCGGATGTGAGCTTTGCCACAGTCTCCCGCATAGAGGAGAGGCTCTCCCCATCAAGTTGCTCGGCTTGCGAGTAATTCCTTATTCCTTGCATTCCACACTTATAGCGATGAAATTTCTTATTAGGAAGCCCGTATACCTTCCCCTATTTTGGACCGCCAATAGCCAGCGTCCACATTCTCTTAGCATCCTCGTTCGATAGTTAGATTGGCATGCCTGACTCATTAGGTGGCTGACTGCGTATGAATTGCTCCACTTCAGCTATGAAGCGACCCTATAAGAAAAATTACATTGAATTATTATTTCAAAATTTATATAAAAGTAAATCAAAATTCTTAATGAAAAGTAAAAACTTACATGTACAGTCGAGGCTCGGCCCTCAACCCACCTTTCTTGGTCCGTCTCTTTCTTTTTCTTTACAATATGAGTCTCCTTGAAGAGCTCATCTTGGTTCATCGGATCCCCCAACTTTTTTTTCTTCTGAAAACTCATAAATTTTAGTTAATAAACAGAATAGATAGACTTTGAAAATTAAAATAAATTAAGCAATTACGTACCATTCTTCTTTTTATCGTCCCTAGGCTGATCGCACCTCTAGTGTTCAAGGATCCTCCCTTCTCAGATGCCCGAGCTTTCTTTCCTTTTTTGCTCTTTTGTAAGAACTCCGCAGTAAGCAATTGCCTTTGCAAATCCTCTCATAAATTCTGAAGCAACCAGCCAGGCTTCTGGTTCAACTTTCTAGCTTTGGAGAAACAATGGGACAACCGCTTTCGAGCTTTGAGATGAAAATTTGCAGCCACATCTGCGCTATAGCAGTGTTCCCATACACACTTTCTCTGTATTTCAAAAGTTAAGTATTATATGGAAATATCATATTCAGATGGAAATATCATAAAAGCTATATTCGATATATTATACTTAGCTTTTGTTAGCTAATAATTATACTGCTTATAATATAGTATATTAGTGCATTAGCATAAATATATATATACACACACACACACACTGTGCAATAAGTATTAGTGCATTAGCTAAAAAAAGCTAATTATTAATGCACTTATCTTTTGATTAATTATATATTAACGCACTAAGCTTTTATCGAATATGTATAAAAGCTATATCCGATATATATAAGCTAAATTCGATATAATATTAACTAAATTCGATATAATTCGATATAGATAAGCTAAGCTATATTCTATAATACATATTTAGATGGAAATATCATATATATAAATAATTATACTGCTTAAAAGAACATTTATACCTTAAATTGATTGAAGATTTGCTCCTTCAGTGAGAATGGGAATTCACTCCAAGTCGCATAAGGACCATCATAAAGCTTTCTGGTGACTTTGGTGATTATCCTTGTAGTAAGATTACTAGGGATGAACTTGCAATTTAATTTTAAAAAAACACATTAATATCTTAGTAAAACTGTACAAAACTATAAAAGTAAAAATAACAAAGAACTCTTTCATTCACCAAATGAATAGGCAAATGTGGCATTATGTCAAAAAATGTTGGATGAAAAATCTTTTCAAGCTCACAAGTTATTTCAACAATTTCAGATTGCATTTTTTCAAGATCTCTTCGCCTTATGACCTTACTACATATGGCTCTAAAGAAATTGCCCAACCTAATCAAGGCCAACGAGACGTTCTTGGGCAACGCCTTTCTAACAGCAACCTGGAGCAAGTAATGCATTATAAAATGAGCATCATGACTCTTGTACCCTGATATTTTTATCTCCTTCACTTGCACACGATTTGAAATATTTGAAGCACACCCTTTTGGTAACTTGGCATTTTTCATAATGGTGCAAAATAAATTTTTCTGTTCTGGTTTCATGAAGAAACAAGCTTTAGCCAAACTCACACTACCATCATCATCTTCTCTTGGTTGTAGCTCCTTTCGTATCCCCATTTCTTGTAAGTCATAGCGAGAATTTACATGATCCTTTGACTTTTTTTATATTTCCAATAAAGTCCCAAGTAAACTGTCACATATGTTTTTCTGGATGTGCATCATATCAAGATTGTGCCTCAATTTATTATGCACCCAATATGGCAATTCAAAAAAATAGATCTTTTTTTCCACGGACCCTTGTTATCCTGAGGTCTTTTCTTTTTTCCCTTTCCAAAGACATTGTTGAATTCATGAAGATTTTCAAACACTTCCACACCCGACAAAGGAGTAGGTCCATGTCTATGCTCCTCATTACCATCAAATGACTTCTTATCTTTTCTCGATGGATGATCAAGAGGCAAAAATCTTCGATGACCTAAGTAACACGTCTTATGACTATGTTTGAGATATCGTGAGCATGTGTCATAATTAAATGTGGGGCATGCCAGTCTACCCTTGGTGCTCCAGCTTGAAAGCATTGCTAACGCTGGAAAATCACTAATTGTCCACAATAAGGCTGCACGCATTTGGAATGTTTCCTTTGTCTCAGCATCATATGTTTCTATCCCAGTTTCCCATAGTTCCTTCAATTCTTCAATTAATGGTTGTAGATACACATCTATATCATTTCCTGGAGATGAAGGACCTGGAATGATCATTGACAACATGATATATTCTGGCTTCATGCAAATCCATGGTGATAAATTATAGTTCATTAACATGACAGGCCACGTGCTATGAGAAATGCTCATGGTTCGAAATGGGTTGAAACCATCACTTGAAAGACCCAATCTAAGATTACGTGAATCTCTGGAGAAGTTTGGGTGTAGAGAATTAAAATCCTTTCAAGCTTCTCCATCGGTAGGATGCCTCATATTCCCATCATTGGGTCGTTCATTAGCATGCCATCTCATTGCAATGGCTGTTTTAGGATACATGAATATCTTCTGAAGCCTAGGCTTTAAGGGAAAGTACCTTAAAACCATTACTGGGAATTTAAAGCTTGAATTAGACAAGGAAGAATCAATAACTTTCCATCGAGAAGCCCCACAAACAAAGCAATTATCAGCCTTTGCATTGTCTTTCCAAAATAACATGCAATCATTAGGGCATGCATGTATTTTTTCATTATTAAGACCCAAATCTTTTATCATGTTTGAGGCCTTGTTGAAAGATTCTGGCAACTGAGCAAAGGGAAATGCCTCTTTTAAAAACTCTAGCATATCTGAAAAGGCCACATTACTCAATCCATGCAAGGATTTAAACACGTACAACCAAATAGTAAAACTCAATTTAGTGAAGGTTTCAGACCCAAGATATAATTCTTGTTTGCCTTCCTCTAATAATCTGAAAAATCTCTCAGCATCTTCAGGTAGAGTCTCTCTCATTTATTCTTCCTGCTCTGCTTCACCTTCTACATTTCTAAAGGTATCATGAAGTAATCCATCAATATCATCACGCATGTTAGAACCTTCATCATCATTGCTTTGGTGAGTTGCATTTCTAGAGGAAAACTCTTCCCCATGGAAAACTCATTTGGTGTAACCATCAACAAAACCATTAACAACCAAGTGATCCTCCACCACATTTCTATAGTGCCAATAACTATTACTATACTTTTTGTAAGGGCATAATATTTTATTTCCCTGGGATGCTCGTTCAAATGCCTTATCAAGAAAATTGTTCACTCCACGGATATACTCATCTATCCATCTTAGGAGATACATCCAACTTTTATCTCCATTATCCATTGAAATCCTATACAATAAAATTAAATCAACAAAATTAACCAAATAAACCTACATATAATAAGATATTGACCAATGCTTTTAAAGGTGAGAACTCATAAGGAGGAGCAACTGAAGAGACGTGGGATATTTATTTTTAATTTTAACACAGATAATAAATTTTAACATAGTGCATTTGTATATTTTATTACTTTTCTGCATGCTGACATAATAAATACCTAGCTAGTTGGGTAACTCTAAGAAATAGGTTGAATTTTTTGTATTCTTGCAACAAAAAAGTTACAGAACAATATTAAATAGCAATCCTTGCCTATTCCGTCATTTGTAGTACTTTAATTTAGAGTCGTACTCAACACATGCATTCAGCTCTAAAAAATTAGACTTCAGCAACACGTTGTAACTTAACTCAAGGAATCATTAATTAAACCCCAAGATAACAATATAAACTAATTTTGAGTAACATACATAACAAGATAAATAAGCGAAATACACAAATACACTACTAGCAAATCCAATTACCAAAAATTTAAATTAAAATAACTTACCAGCAACGAGTGTTCCCTAAGTTACTATCAATGATTTCTCCTCGACTACCAAAAATAAACTGTCTCTCAGCTAACAATATTTATACCACCAAAGAAGGTTCTATAGTTCAACAAGGAGTAGCATGCAAAAAAAACAAAAATTAATATCAGAAAGGGATTACTTGGAGAGCATTCGAGCAAAGAAAACAAGAAATAATCTTGCCTTAGATGTAAAAACAAACTAATTAGACTCAAAGGAGTTTAAATCACTACCGATCACAACTGAAATTCTGCAAAACAGTGCGCAAGTTGCACTCAACTAGTGCATATTCTGACCCAAAACTTAACTCAAAACTATGCAACTGAAGCAACAAAGTTCAACAAACATGCTAATTAATCGGTGAAATTTATTTTCCGAATCACTTGTCGAAGCATTATGATAAGTAATCAAGCTTTATTACGTAACACTAAGCAAATGCTGATATGAATACATTCTTTGAATTACAAAATTTGGCAAAACAATCATGAGGTGCTACACAATTCTTGAATGTTACGAAGGAACTAAAAAGAATGTCTTGGAGGTAATTTCTATATATAGTCTTTCCTCAAACAGTTTAAGAGCAGGAAGGTGAAGGAAATAACTAGTGATGTAGATGTACAGTTAAGACAGTAAGGCTTTTAGTTTAGCAAATAACATATCCCACTAGCAAGACAATCTACATAGAGAAAATAAGGTAACAACTGTAAGAAATTCCCAGTGACAGGGATAGGCTTTCCTTAAGTAACTTTCACTTGGCACCACAAATAAAACAGAAAAAGGTCCAAACCGAGATTGCTGGAGCTAAAGTCAGTTTGCAAGAGTTGAAAAAAAATATATTAAGGGTAGTTTCCCAAATGAAAGATTTAGACTATTTCCTTCATATTTAATTAGTTTTATGAACCTTCATACCAAAAAGATTAGTTCTAATACATACCCATGTTTTGGATCACATAAATTATGAATAACTAAATCACTTCTTTACACATCCTTCTTTTTCATTAGAGAAGGAAAACCTTTAAAGCACATTGCCTTAAGCAAAAGGCAAATGTAAATGCCTCATGCCAAAATTTTACAACTCAGATTTGCTACACCTGACTGTATTCAGCCAATTAGCCATTGAGTAACCGTGTCCCTTTTAAAACATTGACGTGGAGCCTAGTCCAATAATAAAGGGATTAACAAACCTATACAAACCAGCTGATTCAAGCAAAGGAAGCAACGAGAAACTCTTAAGTATGGCTTCAAGCAAGCAACTGTACTCATAAGTCATAATTAACATATAAACCATAACTGTAGACTATCTTGGATCCAAAATTCTATCACTAAGGAACATTAGAAAGAGAATAAACTATTTTATCCCAAAAGCAACTATGATGCAAATCATACTGGGCTACTACACTTCTGCACAATAATTTTATAGTGTCTGGAAGGTGATGGAATTTGAGTCTCAAGCTCGGACTAGAAAAATATAACAAGGGGAAGGAAGAAGAGATAAGAAACTGCTGGCATTACTCTAACCATCCTAGAAACATCACACTATGTTCCCCATCGATCTTTCTTCTCAGCCAGTTCTAGTAACCGTCTCTTCGATCACCAGCCAGGATTTTCGAACAGAAATAACAACATTTGCATAGTTTAGTAGATGGCTAACCTCTTTTGAGTTAGTAGCTATGGAACACTTCAAAATCAGTTCAACAATCTCCAAGAAATTTCACAGCAAATAGTTTCAACCAATGGCAACCTCAAGTCGAACTGCGAATTTGGTTCAATACTCGAAAAAAATCAAGCTTAAACTACGTGAGTCGAATTCACAGATTCAAATCGATCTATCCCAAATAATAATAATGAAGTTAAGTCTTCTATTCGATTAATCAATCACAAATCCATCAAAATCCAGAAAATGACACAAGTTTAAGCGTAGAAAAATCAGACCTGATGTGTCGAGGAGTGCATAGGCTACGCAACAGCTCCAGGCACTCAACTCCAGAAATTTGAAGTTGTTCTTCGAGCTTCAGCACCAGAAATTCGATTGTCGACACCAAACAAATGAACCCAAGCTTCAGCCACAACTTCTCGACACCAATTAGAACAAAACCCCAGTCCAATTTGTTCAGAAATTCACCAAAACAACGAACCCTAGGTCATCGGAGAGAGAGAGATATGGGGGTATTAGAGTTTTTAGCAAGATTTTGAGAAGATGACCTAGGTCATCGAAGAAGAAAAAGATTTTGAGAGAGAGAGAGATGGGGCGGGTATCAGTGAAGAAGAATATTACTCGGTGTTTTGGGGGTATCGCCTAGTAGATTCGCAGTTAATGGGAAATTAAGTGCGAAAAGTGTTTTTTATTTTATATGTATTATTAAAATTATTAAAAAATAAAATGAATAGGGGTTGTTTTGTCGGGTGTAATAAAATTTACGAGGGAAAATAAGGGGGGAAAAAATAGCCCGTTCCAATAGAAATTTTTACAACGAAAGCGTTCCCTTAGATAGTTTTATTGGGACGGTTCATATAACCGTTGCGCCTGATGAATCTATGGCAACGGTTGTTTTACAATTGCAACGATTTTATAGTTAAAGTGTGCTGATATCACCAAAATGCTACTGTAACGGTTATAACAATTACCATACAGGTTCTATGGCAACGGTTGCTGAACCGTACTAAAATAACTGTTGCAATAGGCACATTTTCTGGTAGTGTCTGCTTAAACAAATGCTGAAGACTGCGATGATCAGTGAATACCTCACAAGATACGCCATATAAATAATGCCTCCAAATCTTCAAGGCATGTACTATGGCAGCCAACTCTAAATCATGAACAAGGTAGTTCTTCTCATGGGGCTTTAACTGACAAGAAGCATAAGCAATAAATCTACACTCCTGCATCAACACACAGCCAATCCCAACTCTCGAAGCATCACAATATACAGTATATGAACCTGTAGCTAATGGTAAAACCAACACTGCGCTGTGGTCAAAACTGTCTTGAGCTTCTGAAAGCTCTCCTCACACTCGTCCGACTATGAACACCTAATTTTTGACCATATTTAGATTTTCCACTCGACGTATTTTAGCTCTTGTTTCATTTTTTTTAAGATAAAAATATAAATTTTAAAAGGTCAATTAATATTATTATTAGTAGTATTTTTTAAATTTATTTTTTAAAAAAATATATAAAAAATCCAAAAATATTAAATATTTCTTATTTCAGCTGGTTTTAAATAATTGAAAAAAGAAAGAAAGTTGAAATTAAAAAAATAAAAGTAAAAAGTGGCTGAAAATTAAAAAAAAATTAAAAGTAAAAGAAAGTTAAATTTTTAAAAGAAAAGTAAAAGAAAGTGGCCTTTTCTTTTAAAAAATAAAAGAAAGTAAAAAATTAAAAAAATAAAAGTAAAAAGTGGCAGAAAATTAAAAAAAAATTAAAAGTAAAAGAAAGTTAAATTTTTAAAAGAAAAGTAAAAGAAAGTGGCCTTTTCTTTTAAAAAATAAAAGAAAGTAAAAAATTAAAAAAATAAAAGTAACCAAATTTGTAATTTAAAAAATAAAAGCAAGGAAAGGTGGGGATTTATTTTATAAAGAGCAAAAAATAAGTGGGATTTCTTTTAATTAAAAAATAATAAAAAAAATTAAAAGGAAATCTGAAATTTTCGAAATTTTTTGCTATAAATAGAAGGGATAGTTTGAGAAAAAAGGGGAGAAAGAAGGGAGAGAACGAGAAATCTACCCCGAGGGAGCGAGAGGAGCGATCTGTATACACTGTAGATACTCTTTATATACACGCGATATACACTATATATACACTGAACATGCAAAAAACGCGGACTGTTTCTCCTTCCTCACAACAGCAGAAAACTCAACTATTTCCACACCAAAACTCCAGCAACTAACCTCTAAACTCCACCTCAAAACAGCCCTTAAACCACCCCAAAACAAAAGCAAAAAATCCAGCCAAAAAACTCCATGAAAGCTGTTGAAAATCAGTCCAAACAAGCAATAAAAAACCACCACGTTTGCACAAATAACACGGCTGAAAATTCCATGAAAAAATAGATTAAAATTTCGTCGTTCGAGGTCTCCGGCGAAGCTCTTCGTGCCCGGTCCAGTTTGTTCGAGTTTTCTCGTCAAATTTCCAGCTTTGTAGTCAGCAAATATTTATGTATTTAAGAAGGTCAGTTCTTTTCGTTTCTTTTGCTACTTTGTTCAAATTATCATTTTGCCTTACTTTTGTTTGTTCCATTTTTTACTGTTATTGCCTTTATTTTCCCTTTTCTTTCACGCCTATGCTTGACTATACTACTATTTTCTTGAATTTCTTTATTAAATGTTGATTGGTTTAATTAGTTTTTTGGGCCTATAAGCTGAAATTATGCCAAGCCCATTTCTATAATGACATAATGTTAGTGCATTTTTAGAATTAGTCCATTTCCATGTTAATCTATAAGATAGCTTACGTTTTTTTGTCTTTTCTATAATTGATCCATTTCATGCTTTTCCACAATTGATCCACTTCATGCTTTTTCACAACTATTCCATAACTCAGGGCCTTACAATAATCTCAAAGTAGTCTAGAAAATAATTCATAAATATCCGTAGTTTACTCTAGGTTGCCCTTCAAAATAAAAAAAGAGGTGCGCCGCGCTAAACAAAACCATACATCGCGTGGCCCCCTTAATCAAATTAAAAAATATTTTAGACCTCGGGACGTGCCATTTAGCCAATTTCATGGCCTCCCGCAAAGTTAATAATACGCTAGTTCCTTTAGGCTTGTCATTTAATAATATTACCTTCTTAAATACGGGTGCACATTTATGTGACCCAAAATCCAAAATCTCAACGAAGTCGAAATGTGTCGGAAACCGCAGTGTGACGTGGTTCGAGACATATTTTCATGACGTTACAATTTTCTTTAAAATAATAATAATAAAATCGGTTTAAAGTTAAAAAGCGCATAAGTTACAACATGTATAAAAATCATATTTTTAGCCAAATATAATAGTTTAAGCGACCGTGCTAGAACCACGGGGTCCAGGGGTGCCTAACACCTTCCCTAGGATCAACAGAATTCCTTACTTAGAATTCTGGTTCGCAGACTCCAATTGGGAAGTCAAAAATTTTCCTCGATTTGGGATTCAAGTTAAACCGGTGACTTGGGACACCAAAAGCCGAACCTATCCCAAGTGGCGACTCTGAAAATCTAAATAAATAAATAATCCCGATTCGAATAATGTCACTTAAAATGGAAAAACTCCCTTATACTTTATCCCTCGGGGTAGGTGTGTACAAAGGAGGTGTGACAGCTCTGGCGACTCCGCTGGGGATAAGACCCAGAACTTCGGTTCAGGGTTTAAGAATTCGAGCTTAGAATAATTGTTATGTTTGGCTTTATCTGATTTTCCTACATGTTTCATGCTAAATTTGCTAAATCTTTTACCGTTTTGATATTATTTGAACTGTATATAAACTGTGCCAAAACCCCTCTCTTCTCACCTCCGGGGATGTGCTTACTAGTTGAGATTCCCTATTCTGTTAGTGTCATACCCTGAAATAAGAAAGAGGCTCGGATAAGTTACAAAGTCGGATGATCTCGCGGGTCCTCGGTACATAGCCCCCTCCTCGACTCGAGTTGTCCGCTCGGGTACACTGTTTAGAACACATACCCAGGTTTTGAACCCAGAATAACTTGAATTCATGCCAGATCCCTAGTAGGAACGCTTATTTGCATCATGTGCATTTGACTTTGGAGACTCAACACAGGGGTTGGGTCCATCTAGTACAGGCGACCTGAAATGAAAAGACCATCCAGATGCATCTTATGTGCTACTTGTGCATTTATTTGCTCGACTTTGCATGTTTACCTGCTTGTATAAGAGAAAATTGAGAAAAATAGCAGTGTTAGGACTAAGTGAGGGTAACCACTTGTTTTGGAAAACCAATAGTACCGAAATGCTGCCGGATTTTTTGAAAAAAAAAAAGATAAGGTGAGAGGTAGATATCTAGAAAATTCTGAAACTCTGCCGAAATTCTAAAAAAAAAGAGAGAAAAGTTATTTCAAAATGAAAAAAAAACAAAACAAAAAAAAAATTTCAAGTGCCATGTTTCCCGTGTTCCGCCAACATTTACCGAACTACGCGGGTCTGATTCTCACCGGATGTGAGATACGTAGGCAAACCTCATCGGTTCCGACCCCAATTTTCAAAAAATCCAAAATATTTTCCTTTAGTTCCTTCTTCAAAAATCTTTCCTTAGAAAAAAAAAGGGTAAAAGTAGTTTTTAAACTCAAAAAAAAAATAGTTTTCTTTCTTTCTAATGTCTTTCATCCGAAAAATTAATAATAATCAAAATCTAAAAATACGGGTTTATTCTATTTTGAAGTATTTTTCCAAAAAAAAAACCAGAAACGAAAATCCAAAAAAAAAATACTCCTTAGATATGTTTCTTTTGTAAATGTCAATAAAAAAATTGAAAAATAAAATTTGAGTAAAAAAAATTTATATATTTTTTGCTTTTCTTTAGAAGTACTTTTGTAAATAAACAAAAACTCAAAAAAATCAAAATATTTTTCTTAAAAGTTCCTATTTCAAAAATTAAGAGGCAACATCAAAAATTCAAAAAAAAATTAAATATATTTTCTTTCTTCCTTAGTAAAAGATAAAACAAATGAAATATCAAGTAAAAATATTTTTTTTTTACTTTTAAAATTTCCAAACTTCAAATCAAAAGAAAAGGAATATTTAGAAGTCTTTCTTTCAAAAATAATCAAAAAAATAATAATTCCTTTCTTCTTTTAAAGCATTGTTTTTAGAAAATTCCAAAAGAAAAAAAAAGTCAAAAAGAAAAATCAAAAATATTTTTCTTTGGCCTTAAAGCTTTCATGGTCTGAGTTTTATAAAAAGAAAAAAAAAGTTAGTTTACTCAATTCCCAATCTTACCGAACTATGCAAGATCTGATTCATGCGGGATCATGATACGTAGGCAATCCTCACCGGATTCGATCATAGCCATAAAATTATTTGAGTGAAAAAATAATCTGAAAAAAAAAAATAGAAGAGAAATTAAAAAAAAGTGAAAAAATAAAAGAATAGAGAGTGCCAAAAATAAAAGAGCGACAAAAACAAGATGAAAAAGAAAATCAGAATGATCAAATAGAGGCAGAAATGAAAGAAAAGAGGTGTAGATTGAAAAAAAAAGGGTTAATTAAGGCCGGGATGAAACATGCAACTTGTTCAAACACATGGTAGAAGCGTTTAACTGTTAGGTGCATTGCATCCCAACATGCAATTTCCTATATATTAAATGTCTCAAAACTAACAAGGTTGTTGGTGTGAGCAAACTAGCCAGGTTCTGTTCAGGTGGTTGGTTTTGTTGGTATGCGGTGATGAACGCGCAACTTTGCACGCGGCCAGAATATTATACACAAAGCCAAGCTCCACCTCCCAGAAATGTCCATCCTTACCAAGCTCCATATAATCCCCAATCAAATATTCCCCAATACAATCCTCGTCCGAGAGAGCCTTTCAAAAGAAATCAGTTCACCTTATTGGTAAATCATACTCGGGCTTGTTCCAAAAGCTAGTCAGGCGAGGTCTGCTACAGCTAGTGGCCCAAATCCGGCCGAACCCCGAGTCCCCACCGCATTGAGCTGACGCTGGATGTGAATACCACTCTGGAGTAGTGAGACATAGTACAGAAGACTGTTGGACCCTCAAAAGGGCAGTTGAAAATTTGATTGAAGCTGAAAGAATCGTTTTTTGGGATGAAGAAACTCCTGATGTGATGAACAATCTGTTGCCTGCCCATAACAACAGGCCAATAGTCGGAATGATTTGTGAAGATGAGGAATTTGATCCGGCACTGAAGGCCATTCCAGCCATTGCCGAGATAGAAGATAAGCCAAAAATGGTTGCCAAGCATGAAAGTTCCCCATCAGACGGGAGTCTCGGTAGCCAGTCTTGCTATCCTTTCTGCATCCGGATTATCTCAGGGTGTGATCGAGATATTTTTACTTTATTGTCTTACTTTCTGATGTAAACCCTTCTATCTTCAAAAAAAATCAAAAATCAAGAAAAATAAAATAAAATTAATATTTCATTATCGAGGAATGTCTCTTCTCTTAATCTTGTCATTTTTTTTTCTTACGCTCTTTTCAGTTCTGTTAAATGCAGATTTCAATAACACGACATGCTTGCGGACTTCATGTCCGGATCCTGAAAGCTGTCAGACCTTGAAATAATGAATCAAGGATTAGATCGCAATGAAGATACGTTTAAGAAAATAAAACAAAGAGTTGGAAAAGCTGAATGAAAATTGGGTCCAGATTGGAAAGGTACATGCATTGCAACAAGAGTACTGCCAAAAGAGTGCGTTGTACTTGAGACACATCGAAAGAAATGTCCTTGAAATAACTGTAAATGTAAATGCAGTCAAAAGGTACTATGTTCGATCCTCCATATAGTTCTAATATTTTCCGGTTGATATGACGAAGACTTTCATTCTCGCTACCCAAACACTATCAACCTTTTGCAAACCCATTTGAGCTGGTTAATTTTCTTTGATTACCCTCTTTGGAACCTGAAAGTGTTATTGAAAAATAAAATGAAAACAAAAGAGAAAGAAATTGAAATGAAAAAGAAAAATGAAAAAAAAAGAGGAAACAGTAAAAGGAAAAGAAAGAGAAAACAAAACAAAAAAAAAGAGAAAACAAAGCAAAACGAAAAAAAATAGAAAAAACAAAAGAAAACCCAAAACAAAAGATCCCTGAACTACGTTCGACTTGATTCCGAAAGGATACGTAGGCAGCCTCTCTCTGTGATTCAGTCACACCAAAACAAAAATCCAAAGTCCCCCAAAAGTGAAACTGGGGCAGAAGTTATAATGGTTCGGCAATGATCCCACCCAAAAGGTTCCAAAGTTGTAATTCAATCCAAATTCTTTTTACTCCAAACCTTGTTCAAGTCCTTCTGATCAATCGGCAAAGAGGTTCGAAATGGGATGATGGAGTTATTTGGATCTGTTACAACAAATGAGAGGAATAAAATAAGAGAGTCTTATTGGTGAAAACCCACACGGGCACCGTAAGGCGATGGTAAGCAGAGAAAATCAAAATGAGAGAGTCTTGTTAGTGAAAACTCACAAAGAGCACTATAAGGCGATGGTGATAAGAGAAATGAGAGAGGTCAGCTCGTGAAAACTCGCAAAGGGCGACCCTAATTGAAAAGAGGATCCTCACAGCCATCGGCGCCGACAAAGTCCTGGCAAGGTTTCTCAAATTTTGAAGCAAAAGATGTGATGAATTTTTTTGAGTCAGACGGTTTACACAGATCGGACATCTAGTCCAAAAGGCATGTCATGTTCATTGAAGTCCGTATGTACTCCAGATAAGTCCTTCTCTCCTCTCCCCGAAAGGGATACCTCTCGTTTAAATTCATTATCCTGTCCATTACTTATTTTTCTTTGAATCCCATTCGGTCTAACTCTATTCCGAAACTGAGACAAAGAAGGGATGGCAAAACTGATTTACAGGGCTTTCGTTTGGCACGAGCTAATGTGCAAAAAGGCACCCATTCCCTATGGGGAGGCAGACCACTCTATTATCATCAATAAAGATCATCCATATTTTCAGTTATTGGAAAAACTATTCTTGATTATCGTTTCATCTGTTTGATTCTCGATTTATTACGACTTGCTATGATTGGCCCATAATCTATGTATATTGTTTTGTATTCATAAAGTATGCAATAACTTTTTAGTCAAACAACCATTATGGACATTTAAAAGCTTTTAATGCTACGTTACAATCATTGTAATTCAATACAGATTCTCTAAAGTTCTTAGTATTTAATGTCTATTAAATACTATATCTGTTACTGCTTTTGTTGTCAGGTTCATTCTCTTAGCTTGACTTTTGAACATAAAGAGGTGCGGGTACCGAGTCTCTTGGACCTCTGCTCGTACATGTTGTATCTCGTGCCTCTTTAACTATTCTTTGTTGATCGTCATTCTTTGACCAGTCTACGTGTCATGACATGTCATCTTTCATTAAATTCAATATATATGAACTTAATTTTTACCAATACAGATAGTCCCCCCACTTGCCATGTATTCCTCAATAGAATATTTGGGAAGTGGATTTTATTAAAGCAGAAATATTTGCCAGTTTTCTCTGGAACTGTCGCTTCATTTGTCACTTCTATTTAATGCCCACTACACGTGGCACCTTTTGATTGATTCTGCGACTTTTCAGTGTTTTTCAAGGCTTTTTTACGGCTGTACCAATTACGAAATGTCAATTCTCATCATGATGTTTTTATTATTACAACTTTTCCTTGGATGGTTGCTTCTGAGTATAAATATAGTTTTCACTTTTGTCTTTATTACATAAAGTTCTCAGAATATTCAATTCTTGTTTGCTTCTACCTCGTACTATCATATCTTCATCAAACCCTAACCCTAGGCGAGTCCCTATTGTTTATAACTTTCCTTCTGCCCCTAGTAGGAGCAGAAGAGGAGGCAGACTACGTAATTTAGGGTCTTCATCCATACGTGGTTCTTCTCTTCCTTCATCTAGTTCCATCCCATCTTCTAGAACCAGGGGTTCTCTTTCTCAAAGGTCTTTTTCTAGAGGTAAGGAATCTTATGAACCTCTTCGTGAATGTTCGGTTGAGGAAATAGTTCCCGCGGAACTATCTCTCTATAATGAGAGAGAATCCCTTAGAAATCAAGTGTCCTTTTTAGATCGTGCTGATATTTACCCAACTCAGATCATTAAAGGTCTGATTTCTTTAGTTCATAAAGACTGCCATTCAATCCATGACTTCCCTTTTATAATTCCCAATGCGAACCAAAGAATCACCTCCTATTTAATTGGATTTTCTTTCGTTTATACATACCTTTTCACATTAGGTCTCAAACCTGCTATTGACCCCGTTATACTCAAATTCTGCCTTTTTTTGACATCTGTTTAGGTCAAATTGACCCTATAGTGTGGAAGGTTGTTGCCTTTTGAGGCATTTGACCAACATGGCAGGCGTGCCTTTTACTTTCTCTCATGTAATTCACCTTTATTCTTCCAGACTCTTTTGCCAAGGTGTTTTTACTTTAGTAGCAAGGAGCAAAAGAGTTTTGGTCAATCCAGAAGATAACAGAGACCGTCGCCACGTTTGTTGCTGCCCCCACTGTTGGTTTAGTGGGTGATGAAAATGTTCCCTTCCCTGAGAAGTGGAATTTTGCACGTGAGTTTTCTTTTTAATAATTTTCTCGTACCTTTTTTCCTTAATTTTGATGACCATTGTTTTAATTTTCCCTTTCTTTTCCAGCAACTATGGGAGTTGTTGATGAAATTCCCAATTTCTGTGGTTGGGTAGAAAATTGTTAAATACAGCCCAAATAGAGGATAGATCTTGGAAAACTCTCTCCCAACGATTTGGCTGGAAAGTGAAAACTCATGGTAAGAGTTTTTTTATAACCCTTTTTTTATTGACTTTTTCAGAACTTATTTTAATCCTTCTTTTTATCAGAATTTCCCGTTCGAGGTATTAGGGCTGAGGCGGTCATAGCTTCTAGAATTTCTTTGGAAAGGGCCCAAGAGATACTTTTAGGCTCTTCATCGAAAAGAAAAGCTACTGTTGACCAAGACTCTGAAGAAGAGGAAGACGGGGTTTCCTTGGTAAAAAGGCCACGAGCTCGTAGATGAATCATTTCTGATGATGAAGAATCTCTCCTTCGTTCTATTCCTCTTACCGAGTCTATTGAAGCCCAGGTGATGTTCCCCGATGATGATGTTCCCGCTGCTGCTCATGATTCTGTTGAGCAGCTTTTTAACTGCGAGTTTGGTAGTGAATGTTTAGGTCCGATTTTTGATGAAGCACCCCTTACTTCTTTTTCTACTCTCATTCCTGTGATACCTCCTTTGACGGTCATAGCTGTTACAGTTCCTTCCCATGGTATTTTGACTGCTTCTACAGTTCCTCCTTCGACTACTCCTTCTTCAACAGTTCCTCCTTCAACTATTCAATACACTGAGGTTGGTTCCTCAAGTGGAGGTGAGGCCACGAGACAGGTTATCATCGAAGTCCTTGCCGGTGGTAATCTTTTGAGAAAATCAGGTGAGGCTGATGTGTGGTTGAAACCTCTAATTGGCACAATCGAGAAGGCCAAGCTTGAAATCTATAATTCTTTAACTTTGGTGAATGACATAATACACTCATCATTAAAGGTATTCTTATTTATTGATTTGTTATTCCTTTTTGTAAAACTCTTACCTCACCTTTTTTTTCTTTTTCAGATCAACCTTGTGGGTACAGAAATGATAAAGAGGGTTCCTCACATGGAGTAGTTGATGCACGAGTATCAAGTTGAAACAGATAACCGGAGGGAACAGTATGAGAGCCTCCAAATTGATATGGAAGCATTGAAGGAGAAAAAGTGTACCTTAGAGCAGCAGCTGAGAGCTTTAACTTCACAATTGGCGGTTTAAAGAGGTTCCTCAAATCAAGCTAGTAAAGAGAAAAATCTCCTTGAAACTTCCTTTTCCGAACAACTCTCCAAGGCTAGTGAGTAAATCAGAGAGTTAAAGGCTCTCTTAAGTAAAAAAAGAAGCTTATGCGGGTGAACTTGTGCAAACTTTGACTCAAACTCAAGAAGACCTCCAGGAATCTTCTGGTAAGGTTCGCTTTTTAGAGAATTCACATGCTTCTCTTCAAATTTCTTATGACTCTGCCTTGGTTGAGAATGAGAAACTTAAAAGTAAAATTGTTGATTGGGAAAAGGATTATGAGATTCTCGAGGATAAAACCGACATTGAAGTGAGTTGGGCATTTTTGAATTCTCACCATGATACCCTCGTAGAAGTTAGCTAAGAGAATTTCAATTTGGAGGCTGAGTTGGCTAAAATGAAAGAAACAATCGAAAAGACTCAGCAAAGCTAAACTTTTCTTCTCCCGTGGTTGAAACTTCTGAAAATATAGAAGATGATTTGGGTGCGGCGACTGTTCTAATTCTTTCAAGTCAAGTTGAGCCTGCTGCTATTGATGATCTTGCTTCAGTTCTTTCTTCAACTCCTTAGTTACAAGTTCATAATGTGTGACTTTTTTTTTTGGATGGTATGTGATTGAGACCCTTGGTTGTTTTTAAGGGTTTATTGAAAACGTTAAGTCCCCAAACCTTCTATGGGGTATTTTGGATAAATAACTTTTAGTTTATGACTAAGTTTAGTCTAAACTTTTTAATATTAAGAAGTTTGTTATTTGCACTTCTATTTTGTTTATTCTTGCATTTACACTTAAGGACTTACTGAATAACTTGCATTTTTATTTTTGCAACATGCTTTTTTTTTTGTAAAAAAACTTCATGAATACTTGAATCAATCATGAATTTTATAAAAGAGGGCCCTTTTATATTCGACACTTAATGAAGAAGATGTCTCAACTTCATAATGGTGTTAATATACGACAAAAGAAATAGGAATACACATGTTTTTTGAAATAACTTCGACAAGTTTTGTATTTGAACTTTGTCAAGTTTTAAATAAAACTTTACATGTATTTAAATAACTTCTATAACTTTTTCGTAACTGTTTTTCTTACAACATATTTTAAAAAATTTCAAAACACAAGGTTTCTATTTACAACGTGTTTCGGTACATACGAGGTTTCTATTTATAACCTGTTTCAGTACATACAAGGTTTCTATTTATAACCTGTTTCAGTACACTGCCTTTAACCTAACTATGATAAGGTTTGGCTTTGGCTTTAGCTTGTGACTGATTTTCATTGGCTTTTGCTCTGCACTTGACTCATTCAATGAGTATAATTTTTTAGGTTTCTTCTTTGTCTTCATTATACATATGTCTATGTATATTATATAGTCCCCCCAAGTGTTTGAGCTATGAAGTATGAAGTCTCGAGCACTTGACTACTCCTCTTGTTTGATCCTCTTCTTGTAAAGGAATAAAACACACGGGGCTCGGAGGTACAATTTTAGATGAAGACTGCTAAACCCGTATCAATTTCTATCAGAATAGGTGTAACCCTAGACCGAGAATTTTAATTTATTCCACGTGCCTTACAGGTCGTGATTCATTATTTAGTAAGGGTTAGCTTTTTGCCTATCATCTAAAATCGTTAATAAAATTTCAACAATTCAAAACTAGAATTTTAAAATGAGGATACCTGACCGTGGGTATTCCGTAGAAATATATCTCTTCAGGTGAACAGCATTCCAATGTGAAGGTAATATCTTGCCATCCATTGTTTCCAACTCGATCGTATGCTCTATTTTCCCACAATACCACGAATCCTGTAAGGTCTTTCCCAGATTGGACCTAATTTTCCTGTATTAGCCGTCTTTGTGGATTGAAAAACTTTCTTGAGTACGAAGTCCCGAATCTTAAAGTATCTTAGGCGTGCTTGTCGATTATAGTATCATTCCATAACTTGTTTTTGTGCTGCCATCCCTATTAATGCAGCTTCTCTTTTTCCTTCAAGTAAATCAAGATTTAGCTGCATTTCCTCTTCATTTGATTCCTCATTTGTTTCTGTATATCTCGTGCGAGGTTCTCCTATCCCCACTGGGATCAAAGCTACAGCCCCGTACACCAGTGAAAATGGTGTTTCACCCGTGCTTGTTTTTGCGGTGGTGCAATATGCCCATAAAACACCAGGTAACAATTTTGGCCAATTGCCTTTGGATTCTTCCAATCATTTCTTTAAATTGTTGATAATAACTTTATTTGTTGACTCAGCTTGTCCATTACCCACCGAATGATAGGTGTTGAGGTAATCCCTTTGATCTGCTAACTTTGAAAAAATTCTGTAATTTGTGTGCCTATAAATTGTGAGCCATTATCACACAAGATTTCTTATGGTACACCAAATCGACATATGATATTTCGCCAAATGAAATCTCTGACCTCTTTCTCCCGTACCTGTTTAAATTCTCCTACTTCTACCCACTTAGTAAAGTAGTCAGTGAGTACAAGTAGGAATTTTACCTTACCTTTTGCTTGTGGAAGAGGACCTACGATATCCATCCCCCACTTCATGAAAGGCCATGGTGCAACAACCGGATGTAACAACTCTGCAGGTCTATGCATGTTATTACCGTATCTTTGGTATTTATCACATTTAGCCACGAAATTTTCCGCTTCCTCCTCCATTTTAGGCCAATAATAGCCTGCTCTAATCATGGTTCTTAAAGTGATCTCCCTCCTGCGTGATTTTCACAATGCCCCTCGTGTATTTCCCTCATTACATATTCCGTTTGAGAAGGCCCGATGCATCTTGCTAAGGGACCACCGAACATTTTTCGATAAAGATTGCCTTGCTTTAAACAATATCGAGCAGCCTTTTTTCGAACCGCATGAGCTTTTTTTTGTCTTCAGGGACGGTACCATACTGCAAAAAAGCGACAATCTTGTTTCCCCAATCCCAGGTAAGTTATTGAAATTTACCTTATTTTTATCTAGATCGAGTACTGAATGGAATTATATGGATTATAGAAGCATTTTCATTGCTTTCCATGTCTGCTGCAGATGCGAGATTGGGTAAGGCATCTGCCTCGACATTTTCTTCTCTTGGTATCTGCGTAACTTTCTAGGTTTGAAATTGTTTGATCAAATCCCGTACCTTTTCAAAATATTATTGTATTCATGCCTCCCAAGCTGTATAAGTCCCCAGCATTTGATTAACCACGAGTTGTGAATCTCTTTTGATGTCAATCTGATCAATTACAAGCTCTCGTGCCAGTTCTAAACCTGTAATTACTGCATCATACTCTACCTTATTGTTAGTTATAGAATGACATTTTATGGCTCGTCGAAAGATTTCACCCGTAGGTGGTACCAGAACAATTCCTAAACCTGCCCATTTCACATTAGATGAGCCATCAGTAAATAAGGTCCAAATTCCTGGATTATATCCGTTAAACACTTTTATTTCTTTTCCTGCTTCTAATTGCATCCCATGGCTAAAATCAGCTAAAAAATCTGCTAGCACTTGAGATTTTATTGCGGTTCTGGGCTGGTATGTGATTTTATATTCGCTTAATTCTATATACCATTTTGCTAACCTACCTGATAACTCATGCTTGTGTAATATATTGCGCAATGGATAAGTAGTTATTACTGAGATAGGGTGGCATTGAAAATAATGCCTTACTTTTCTAGACGCCATGATTAATGCAAGTGTGAGCTTTTCTAATTGAGGATATCGCGTTTCCGCATCTAATAATGATTTGCTAACATAATAAATTGGAGATTACTTACCTTGGTCTTCACGAACTAGAACAGCACTCACCGCTACTTCTGATTCAGCCAGATAGATGAGCAATCTTTCCCCAACCTTTGGTTTTGTGAGCAATGGTGGATTTGAAAGGTATATCTTCAGCTTTTTGAGTGCTTGTTGACAATCCTCAGTCCATTCAAACTGATCTTTCTTTTTAAGGGCTGAAAAGAATTTAAAACATGATTTGAAAATAAATCTTCCTAAAGCTGCAATTCTCCCCATTAGTCTTTGCACGTCTTTCTTATTTGTAAGCATGTCAGGAATTTCTTCAATGGCTTTAATATGCGTGGGATTTACTTCAATACCACAGTTAAAAACAAGAAAATCCAAAAACTTACCTGAAGAAACACCAAATGCACATTTCTCAGGATTTAGTTTCATATTCAATTTTAATAAAATCTAAAATATATCTGTTAGATGGGATATATGATCTCTTGATTGTTGAGATTTGACAAGCATATCATCTATATAAACTTCCATGGTTTTTCCCAAATGTTCTTGAAATATTTTGGTACCCAATCTCTAGTATGTGGAACCACCATTTTTTAGACCAAAGGGCATTACTTTATAACAGTAAGGCCCTCTGTCTGTTATTAATGAAGTTTTTTCTTCATCTAAGGGATCCATTTTGATCTAGTTATACCCTGAATATGTATCTAAAAATCTTAACAATTCATGTCCTGCAGTGGCATCGATTAATTTGTCGATATGTAGTAATGGAAAGAATTTTTAGGACAGGCTTTATTAAGGTCTGTGTAATCTACACAAACTTGCCATTTTCCATTCTTTTTTGGCACCACAACAGTATTAGCTAACCAATTAGGATACTTTACCTCGCGGATAGACCCAATTTTTAATAGGTTTTGAACCTCATCTTGAATTAACTGATTCTTGAAAGTCCCCTGCTTTCTTTTCTTTTGTTTGATGGGTTGATATGATGGGTCTTCATTTAACTTATGATTCATTACTTCAGGTGGAATTCCTATCATATCAAAATGGGACCAGGCAAAACAATCCACGTTAGTCTTGAATAATTCAATCAACTTACCTTTCATATCGCGACTCAAGTTAGCCCCAGCGTAGATTTTCCTTTTTGGCCATTGTGTAAATAACTCCACAGCCTCCAGTTCCTCAATCGTAGTTTTGATATTTTCATTTTATTATGGTTCTTCAATAGAATCGGGCAATGAGTCCACATCTGTTTGCCCTTGTGTAGTTGGGGTTTGTATTGTGGCATCCTCAAATGGATGATGTAATTGCTATTTGTCTTCGTTTCTCATATTTGAATCTGCTATGGAGTTGATGCATCTGGATGTTTGTTGATCCCCATGAATTTAACATATTTACCATGGTGATGGAAATTTGATAACTTGATGCAAGATAGACGGAATGACATCCATCTCATGGATCCATGGTCTCCCGAGAATCATATTGTAAGACATTTCTAACTCTACAAACTGAAATTTTGTATCCATGACAACCGCTTCTGCGAATGTAGTAAGAGTTACCTCCCCTTTTGTCACAACACTTGAGTTGTCGAATCCAGACAAGGTATGCGCCTTTGGTACTAGCTTATTTTTAGCTTGCATCTCGCGCAGTACTCTTAACAGGATAATGTTCACGGAACTACCTGGATCAATCAAAACTCATTTCACATTAGTATCATGTACGAGTAGAGATATTACCAGTGCATTATTATGTGGAGTTAACATGCCATCTGCATCTGCATTATCAAATGTCATACTTTCTTCCTCCAAAACATGTCGAACCCACTTCCCGTGGGTAATTGTGACTTTTGAAACTTTATTGGCTGTTGTGTACGTCATACCATTAATTTCTTCGCCTCCGCGTATAATATTAACGGTCCTTTTGGGAGAAGGCGGTTTAGGAGGCTCCTGCCTATTCTTCATGTATGCTTCCTTACCTTTCTCACTGAATAATTCGGTGAGATACCCTTGTTTCAATATATGATCAACTTCACCTTGTAGAAATCTACAATCTGCTGTTTTATGACAATGATCGTTGTGAAATTCGCCCCAGTGATCAGGATTGCGCCTGTTTGGATTTGATCTCATTTCTTTTGTCCACCGTACTTTATCACCCATGCTTCTTAAAATAGATACGAGATCGGAAGTGCTTACATTAAAATTATAACCCCCAAATCTTGCCTTCAACTTTCTATCATCATCCCGCGTTTCTTGCGTGTTTCGATCATTCCTAAACCTTGATGATGAACTCGACTCTCTATTCCTCGATCTATGATTGTACCTTGAATTGTCCTGTTTTGATCGTGAATATTTTCCCGCTGGGCCCATATATGATTCGTATTACCGGACCTTTTCTCAGTTTTCGCCCGCCTCGAACTCGCCTTTTCCTCTTTTTGAGACTGTGAGATAATATCTTCTTCTATCCTTAGCTTTGTATTATACCTGTTGTAAACGTCATTACATGTCATTGCTGGGAATTCACGAAGACTTTCCTTGAGTCTCCTTGTGGCTTCCGAGCTTTTTTCATTCAAATTACTGGTGAAGGATATAGCTGCCCAATTGTCTGGTACACGTGGTAGCGTCATTCTTTCACGTAGGAGCCTATCCATTAACTCTCTAAGCAACTCTTAATCCCCTTTCTTGATTTTGAAAATATCTTCCATTCTTTTTTAAAATTTTTGAGCTCCTGAATGTGCTTTGATAAATAAATTTGCAAGCTCCGCGAAAGAATTTATGGAATTTTTGGGTAAAAGAGATACCATGTTAATGCTCCCTTAGTGAGTGTTTCACCGAATATTTTGACCAATACTAATTCAATTTCCTTTTTGGCCAAGTCGTTGCCTTTTACGCCAGTTGTGAATGCAGTCATGTAGTTTCATGGATTAGTTGTTCCATTGTATTTTGGAATATCGGGCATTTTGAATTTCTTTGGAATTGGGAGGGGAGCAGCACTTGGCTTCCAAGGTTGTTGTGAATATTTGTCCATATCTATCCTTTGATTACAGGCAGTACTCCAGATATTTGCTCTAAGCGGTCACTTGCTCCTTGAGCTATTTTTGCAATGTTAATACTAAATTTTGTAAATCTGAATAGACTAAGTTACCTGGTTCTCTATCTCGTGATTTTCTGGGGATTCCACCACCACCCGAATTAGCAAGCCCAGAACGAGAGTTTTCCAAAGTGTTGTTATTTGGTGTTGGTGGTGCAACAGGTAACTGGCTAAAAAAGGCCTCAAGAGCTTTATTGACCTGTTGAGCGATTAGCTTTTTCAAAGCTTCATTGATAGCTTCATCGTTTTCAAATTGAATATTTGCATTTGAATGAGATCCATCAAGAGTTCCTTCTCTAGACCGCCGAGGGGAACCTTGTGGAGAAGGGTTCGGGTTGCGATCATCTTGTGGATTCCCATGGAGTTGATGGTTTACTTGGTTGTTATCATTAACATTTGACATGGTTCATGCAACAAAAAAAGTTTAGATCAAGAAAGAGTAGATTATCAGATTTTCGGTAACAGAACCAATTTGTTTAACCGAAAAGTAGAAATATGGTCAAAGCTTTATTTTAGAAGAACACGGGTTACTGACAATCAAAAAATAAAATGAATAAAGGAAATTGATTTTGATAATAATAAGATGAACAGAAGAGAGCAAAATAAATCAGTATATTTCTATGATATTTTGTGTCATTACAAATGATCAGATTGCCCCTTTTATAGCTATTTCTAGTTGATGTGTTTTGCCTTTGTCATAATAAGGCCATTATAGACATTTAAAAGCTTTTAATGCTACGTTACAATCATTGTAATTCAATACAGATTCTCTAACGTTCTTAGTATTTAATGTCTATTAAATACTATATTCGTTCCTACTTTTGCTGTCAGGTTCATTCTCTTAGCTTGACTTTTGAACATAAAGAGGTGCGGGTATCGAGTCTCTTGGACCTCTAGTCGTGCCTGTTGTATCCCGTACCTTTTTAACTATTCTTTGCTGATCGTCATCCTTTGACCAGTCTATGAGTCATGACACGTGATCTTTCATTGACTTCAATATATATGAACTTAAGTTTTACCAATACAGATAGTCCCCCCACTTGTCATGTATTCCTCAATAGAATATTTGGGAAGTGAATTTTATTAAAGCAGGAATATTTGCCAGTTTTATCTGGAATTGTCGCTTCACTTGTCATTTCTATTTAATGCCCACTACACGTGGCACCTTTTGATTGATTCTGTGACTTTTTAGCTTTTTTCAAGGCTTTTTTACCGTTGCATCAATTATGAACGTAAGTTCTCATCATGACGTTTTCATTCTTCAATGTCAACAATTCCACAATGTTGGCTGCCAGACCAAAGAAATTATTTTCCTTAAGCACGTGCCCACTACTTTGGCTTGAGATGGACCCCATCATAGTCATCACCCAATGCTACACATAAAATATTATGTTTTTCTATATATTGCAAGAAAACTCATAATCATAATAAAGATTTGTATTAACGGAAGCAAATGAAGACACTTCTATTTGCTCTTTCTGCATGATTGTCAATGCAATTATCATTGTCCCCTATAACTAGTGTGGTGAATAAACTTCTCAATATGATATTATGATATTATATGATATCTAAGTTGTAACACGTACACAATCAGAATCATCAATTCTAATATATCTGTTTCCAACATATTATTCTACTCAAATCTTGATTTCATTATATCTCAGTATTCCTCGCTACAGCAAAACCATGAATCTCCCATGGTATTTGCTTCTAATTCCTCTGCATGTTTTAATTTTCTTCCTCCATCAATGGTTCTTTACTAATTCAAATGCCCAAAAAAAATTACCCCCATCTCCGAGATAGCTTCCAGTTATAGGAAATCTTCATCAACTTGGATCACATCCTCATCGTTCTCTCCATAAATTATCAGAAAAATATGGTCCAGTAATGCTATTTTACTTGGGCAATAAGCTAGTGGCCATTGCTTCCTCTACTAATTTTGTTCGTGATATCATGAAAACCTACGATCTTGTCTGGTCAAGCAGACCTAAATCTAGCATTGCTGATAGGCTATTTTATGGCTCCAAAGATATAGCCTTCAGTCCTTATGGTGAATATTGGAGGCAAGTTCGAAGTGTTACTGTGCTTCACCTTCTTAGCAACAAAAAGAGTCCAATCTTTTCATGATGTCAAAGAAGAAGAAACATCGAACATGATTAAAATATCAGACGAGAGTGTGAATCTTCAAGTTCAGAGATAGATTTGAGAGATCTTTTCTATTTTCTGACTAATAACATAATTAGCAGAGTGGCATTAGGTAGGAAATATGGAATAAATGGTAAAGCCACCCTAGATAGATTTGTGAACTGTTTAGGTACATTCAACGTCGGGGATATATTCCAAGGCTTGAATGGTTCAATAAAATTAGTGGTCTTGACACCAAAGTGGAGAAAGCAGCAAAGAGATGGACACATTTTTGGAGTGTGTGATTGAAATGTTGGAATTTGGACTTACTTTAATTGGTTATAGCCTGAAAGGATAGTGACGTAGCCCAAGTGGTAGATAAATAGAAGACCTAATATTAAGCTAGCGTTTGACCATAGATCCCAAATTTTTTGAAAAATCTGATTTGGGTGAAGTTTGGTTTGAAGATGAAAATGTGTTTGGACATACGATTTCAAAACATATTTTCCAACTTTATTTTGAAAAAACATGTATATAATTCTCAAGTTTTGGAAATTTGGCCCAAAATCAGCTCAATAGTTGATTTTGAAATTTGAAAATTTTGATTTGGGATTTGGCCAAAATATGAGCAAAATTTATGGCCAAACATGGGTTTTGAAAATAAATTTCAAATTTACTTTGCCAAAACTTATGGCCAAACGGGGCCTAAATATTATGTGTGTGGATAAGTGATGCCCAATAACTATTGGTCTGTGATGGATAGACACTCTTTATAAATAGAGGCCAACCCCCCTTTCCCTAGCTATTAGAAAAATCCTAGCGTATTCTGCCTCTTGAATACGTGGTAACGGAAGACGTCCCATTAGTCAAGTTCTCCGGGCTGTGAGAGCGCGTAGCTAGTGGATCGTGGAAGTTGGTCTCAGGCTTAATTGCCGTTTGTTGTCGCTGTTTGATCCATGGAGTTTAACGGTACGCTTCATTAGACTCTAACTCTAGATTGATTGTGTAATGGCCAAATACATAACTGGGCCCTTAAACTTGGCCTTTTTTTTCACTTGGGCACTTAAACATAGAGTTGTTCCTATCAGACCCTTCAACTAAATCACATATGTGCCAATTAGACACTTTGTAGACCGTCTGAGAAAAACTTTTATAAAAATTATTGAATATGTAATTAGCTGCAGATGTACATTTGATAGCTTTTAAGGCTTTCTTCTTTGCTTATGAAATAGCTGCATTTTTATATTTGACAGCTTTGCTCTTTTGTTGAAGTACTATTTTTGTTAAAAGTTGTTAATGTCAAAATGCAACTTCTATCAACCACTTGTGCGTTCTAGTTTGTAAAGTTTTATTCTAGTAGCTTACAAGTGCCGTAAAGTTTCATAAACATTCAATTATGTCACTACAAAGTGCTTATAAAAATTTTCATGGTATCTCCTATAATCGTACTTTAGTGCCGTAAAGTTTCATAAGCAAAGAAGAAAGCCTTAAAAGCTATCAAATATACAACTGCAACTAATTACATATCCAATAATTTTTATAAAAGTTTTTCTCAGACGGTCTACAAAGTGTCTAATTGGCACATATGTGATTTTGTTGAAGGGTCTGATAGGAACAACTCTATGTTTAAGTGCCCAAGTGACAAAAAATGCCAAGTTTAAGGGCCCAGTTATGTATTTCGCCTTGTGTAATTGTATCTTAATCTCTGCTATGGCTGCGATTTAATTATCTTACGGTTGGTATTAGAGCCACCATAGTTAGGAACTAAGATCAATGAATTAATCTTGAGTTTCATAGTATATAGTTTGTTATCGATTTTCGAACGGTGGCGAAAATTATTTCGTTGAAAGACTGTTTTGGGTAAACTTCTTTGATGCCGGCTACGATAGTGTGGTGTCATAATGCTTTCTGCAGAATGGGTTTAACCATGTAATTGAAATTACAATAGCTAATTACTATTTAAAAAAAAAAGGTTTGATGTGGGCTGACGGAGGCTGCGACAACTTAACAGAATGGGCAAAGTGTTTGTTATCCAAACTGCTTTGATTTTGATTATATTACCTCTCTGATTAGCTTTTTCCACTATTTTGGTAAAAGAATATAAAGATTCTTTTGCTGATTTTTTTTTTGGTGATTATCCATAAATAAGTAAGGCAACAAATTGATGTAGCCAAATTACCCGTAGCCCTCTAGGAATTAAATATGGCAGTTATATCCTTTAATTATAGTGATGATTACCTTTTTAAATCAATATTTCTTGCTTTCCAAGTTTGTGGCAGTGGTTAATCCCTTTTAAGAATTTTCTTTTCCTTTTTTTTCCTATTACAATGGAAATTGGTTGCTGGATCTTTCTTGTTCCACCAGCTTCGTGCTAATTGATAAACGTAAAATAGTATTTTATTGATCATTAAATATGCTTCGAAGTCTTATTGAAGTTTAAGTCAGAGGATGGAATTAAACATGACACTAGCATAGATGAATTACATGGGCTCTATTTTAATTCACATGTATATTATATTAGTTAAATAAGAATTTATGATTAATAAATAGTTTCCACCAAAGTGGTCTATTTATTTGGAGTCATTGGAAATTCTTAGAACTTTATGCATGTGAAAAATATTATATGTGGATTGAGATTTAGGATTAATAAATAGTTTTCACCAAAGTGGTCTATTTATTTGAGTCATTGAAATATTCTCAATGCACCATGTCTAAATAATCCCTTCCAAGTGTATATTAGTATTGGTTTACCTTTGATACTAGTGAAGCTAAATTAATTTATGAGATAAGATATTATATTTCAACCCAAAGGATGAAGCTTAATATCTTGGATTCTCATGTATATATATATAAATTAAATGAATAAGGATAATTTGATGTAAGAGGAGGTTTTGTGTCTCTTACCTAAAGGAAGG
>MU679375.1:224631-235724 GCA_026770625.1 Nicotiana glauca | reverse complement strand
TGTGATGGATGTCTTTGACTCTTTTGATCTATATATTCTAGCCCATAATTTTATCTAATTTTTGTGTTGTTTGCTTATACGGCTGTTAGCAACATGACTACTCAGTTGAATTCCATTGAAACTTTGACTAGTAGCAACTACAAGAAATAGAAACAGGATGTTGAAATAGTATTAGATCTGATGGACCTAGACTTTGCATTGACTGAACAGAAACCTGCTGAACCTACAACTACTAGCACTGCTGATGAAAAGGCTAAGTATGAAAAATGGATGAAGGCTAACAAATTGAGTCTTATGATCATGAAGAGATCCATTTCTGATCACATAAAGGGTGCAATTAAGGATAATGGAAATGCAAAAGATTTTCTGAGTTCCATTGGACAGAAATTTCTAGAATCGGATAAAGCTGAGATAGGTAGCCTGATTGATTCCCTGTCCACCATAAAGTATGACCTTATAGGTAGTGTCTGCGATCATATTATGAAATTTGTTAACATTGCTACCAAACTGAGCAATTTAGGTGTAACCATTACCGATGATTTCATGTTCACCAATCTTTAAGGTCCCTTCCTGAGCAGTTTAATCAACTTAAGACAACCTATAATGCCCAAAAAGATAAGTGGAGTGTTGATGAACTTATTATTGTTTGTGTGGTAGAGTCATGGACTGGTTATCTCCGTGTCATGCTATTCTAGACTGTCATGCTAAGACAGTCACTTTGGCTATACCGGGTATACCGAGGATCAAGTGGCGTGGTGTGACTGATTATGTTCCAAGTAGAGTGATTTCATTCTTAAAGGCCCAACGTATGGTTAGGAAAGGTTGTCTTTCATATTTGGTATTTGTGAGGGATGTTGGAGCCGAGACTCCTAGCATTGATTATGTTCTAGTTGTGAGGGAGTTTCCCGGTGTATTTCCTGCAGACCTGTCGGGCATACCGCCGGATAGGGACATTGTTTTTCGTATTGATATGGTGCCGGGCACTCAACCCATTTCCACCCCTCCATATCGTATGGCACCATCGGAGTTGAAATAATTGAAGGATCAGCTTCAAGAACTCCTAGATAAGGGGTTCATTCGGCCTAGTGTGTCACCGTGGGGTGCACCAATTTTGTTTGTGAAGAAGAAGGATGGCACCATGAGAATGTGCATCGACTACAGGCAATTAAATAAAGTAACATTGAAGAAAAAGTATCCTCTGCCTCGTATTGATGACTTATTTGTCCAGCTTCAGGGAGCGAGGGTGTTCTCTAAGATTGATCTCCGTTCGGGCTATCACCAGTTGAAAATCAGGGATTCAGATATTATTAAGACTGCTTTCATGACTAGATATGGGCACTATGAGTTCCTTGTTATGTCTTTTGGGCTGACTAATGCCCCAGTAGCGTTCATGCATTTGATGAACAATGTATTTTGGCCTTATCTGAACTCGTTCGTCAATGTTTTCATTGATGATATTCTGGTGTATTCGCGTAGTCAGGAGGAGCATGCGGAGCATTTGCAAGTGGTATTGCAGAGATTGAGGGAGGATAAGCTTTATGAAAAGTTCTCCAAGTGTGAGTTTTGGCTCGGTTCAGTGGCTTTCTTGGGACATGTGGTGTCCAACGAGGGTATTCAGGTCGATTCAAAGAAGATAGAGGTGGTTTAGAGTTGGCCTAGACCGTCCTCAGCCATAGAGATTCGTAGCTTCCTTGGTTTGGCAGGTTATTATCAATGATTTGTTCAGGGATTTTCCTTTATAGCATCGCCCTTGATCAAGTTGACTCAGAAGGGTGTTCCATTTGTATGGCCGGACGAGTGCGAGTAGAGCTTTCAGAAGCTCAAGACAACTTTGACCACAACTCCGGTATTGGTCTTGCCATCAGCTTTAGGTACTTATACAGTGTATTGCGATGCTTCGAGAGTTGGGATTGGTTGTGTATTGATGCAGGAGGGTAGAGTGATTGCTTATGATTCTCGTCATTTGAAGCCCCACGAGAAGAACTGCCCTATTCATGATTTAGAGTTGGATGCCATAGTTCATGCATTGAAAATTTGGAGGCATTACTTGTATGGCGTATCATGCGAGGTGTTCACTGATCATCACAGTCTTCAGCATTTGTTCAAGAAAAAGGACCTTAATTTGAGGTAGCGTAGATGATTGGAGTTGCTTAAGGATTATGACATCACCATATTGTATTATCCGGGAAAAGCCAATGTAGTGGCCGATGCCTTGAGCCGAAAGGTAGTGAGTATGGGAGTTTGGCGTACATTCCAGTTTGGGAGAGACCCTTTGCAGTTGATGTTCAGGCTTTGCCCAATCAATTTGTGAGATTAGATATTTCTGAGCCCAGCGAGTATTGGCTTGTGTGATTTCTCGGTCTTCCTTATATGATCGCATCAGAGAGCGCCAGTATGATGACCCGCATTTGCTTGTCCTTAAGGATAGGATTCAACATGATCATGCCAGGGACGTGACCATTGGTGAGGATGGTGTGTTGAGGATGCAGGGCCGGATTTGTATGCCCAATGTGGATGGGCTTTGGGAGTTGATATTAGAGGAGGACCATAGCTCGCGGTATTCCATTCATCCGGTTTCCGCAAAGATGTATCAGGATTTGAGGCAACACTATTGGTGGAGAAGAATGAAGAAAGATATTATAGGATTTGTGGCTCGGTGTCTCAATTGTCAGCAGGTGAAATATGAGCATCAGAGACCGGGTGGCATACTTCAGCGGATGATTATTCCCGAGTGGAAGTGGGAGAGAGTCACTATGGATTTTGTGAGTGTCCTTCCTCGAACATTGAAGAAATTTGATTCGATTTAGGTGATTATGGATCAGCTGACCAAGTCCGCGCACTTTATTCTGGTGTGTACTACCTATTCTTCGGAGCGGCTGACCCATATTTATCCGGGAGATTGTTTGATTGCATGGTGTCCAGTGTCTATTATCTCAGATAGAGGTACTCAGTTTACTTCTCAGTTTTGGAGGACTTTTCAGCGAGAGTTGGGTACACAGGTGTAGCTGAGCACAACATTTCATCCTCAGACGGACGGGCAGTCCGAGCGTACTATTCAGATATTGGAGGACATGTTGCTTGCCTGTGTTATTGATTTTGGAGGTTCTCGGGATGCGTTTTTTCCACTTGTAGAGTTTGCCTACAACAACAGTTATCAGTCGAGCATTCAGATGGCTCTGTATGAGGCATTGTACGGGAGGCAGTGTAGATCTCCAGTTGGTTGGTTTGAGCCCGGTGAGGCTAGTCTATTAAGGACAGAGTTGGTTCAGGATGCCTTAGAGAAGGTGAAGCTGATTCAGGAGAGGCTTGGTACAGCACAGTCGAGTCAGAAGAGTTGTGCGGATCATAAGGTTCAAGATGTGTCTTATATGGTTGGTGAGAAGGTCTTGCTGAAGGTTTCGCCCATGAAGGGTGTTATGAGGTTTGGAAAGAAAAGGATGTTGAGTCCGTAGTTTATTGGACCTTTTGAGGTACTTAGGAGGATTGGAGAGGTGGCTTATATGCTTTCCTTACCACCCACCTTGTCAGGTGTGCATCCGGTGTTTCATGTTTCTATGCTCCAGAAGTATGTTGGGGACCTGTCCCATGTTTTGGATTTTAGCACGGTTCAGTTGGACGATGATTTGACCTATGATGTGGAGCTAGTGGCTATTTTGATTCGTCAGGTGCGAAAGTTGAGATCAAAGGATATAGCTTCAGTGAAAGTGCAGTGGAGAGGTCGGCCCGCGGAAGAGGCTACCTGGGATACCGAGCAGGAGATGTGGAGCCAATATCCTCATATGTTTGAGGCTTCAGGTATGTTTCTTGACCCGCTCGAGGATGAGCGTTTTTTTAGTTGGGGAGGATGTGACGACCTGACCTGTCATCTCATGAGTTATCGCTTCGTTTCCCAATTTTCAGCTTCTTTATGCTTCAATATCCGTATCTTATGTGATCGAGTTGGTTCGGAGAGGTTTTGGTATGAAATGAGACACTTAGTCTCTTTAAGGAATGTTTGGTTTGGAAAAGTCAATAGAATGTTTAATTATGAGTTAGAGGGCTCGAATGTGATTTTCGGTGATTCGGTTAGCTTTGGAGGATGATTTGTGACTTAGGAGTGTGATCGGAAGTGATTTTGGAGGTCCGGGGTAGAATTAGGCTTGAATTGGCGAAGTTAGTATTTTGGCTAATTCCGGTTGATAGGTGATATTTTGATCAGAGGGTCGGAATGAAATTCCGAGAGTTGCTGTAGCTTCATTAGGTGATTTGGGATGTGTGTGTAAAATTTTTGGTCATTCGGAGGTGATTTGGTTGGGTGTTTGATCAAATGTGTTTTTCGGAAGTTTTAGAAGAACTTAGGCTTGAATTCGATGAGAATTGATGATTTTAGTGTTGTTTGAGGCGTTTTGATTATTGGAATAAGTTTGAATGTTGTATTATGAGGTATTGGTGCTTTTGGTTGAGGTTCTGGGGGCCTTGGGGTGATTTCAAATGGTCAAACGGATAAATTTCGGCATTTGGAAGTTGTAGATTCTTCAGCTATTGTGTTGCAGAGATTTTGGTCATTGCGATCGCGGGGGTAATGTCGCGATCGCATAGAAGCAGTTGGTGAGGCAGGAGTTTTGTTCAATGCGTTTGCATTAAGGGGTTTGCGATCCCAGAGGGTTATCAGGTGAAGCTCTGCGTTCGCATCAAGACGTCCGCGTTCGCATAGTGAGAAGTGAGGGCCCAGTTGAGTTATTCTACGCGTTCGCATTAAGGGGTCCGCGATCGCATAAGAGGATCTGGGGACCCAGCTACTTTGTTCTTCGCGTTCGCATCAAGTGGAACGCGTTCGCATAGGTTTGGAAAATAAAGCTTCGCGATCGCATACGCCATTTTGGAGGCTTGGAGAATTTGTGCTTCACGATCGCGGGCCTGGGGCGCGATCACATAGAAGGAACTGTGGGCTGACAAAATAGTTTTTAAAAACATTTCCTCCACCAGTTTGAGTTATTTTTCCACCATTGTTGAGCATCTTGAGAGCTTTTTGGGAGAAATTGAAGAGGGTTTCGATTGGGATTGATTGGAGGTAAGTCGTATGAACTAAAAACACGATTATATTGTGAAATGAACCTAGAAATTCATGAAAACTTAGCAAAAAAAGGGAAGAACAAAGGCTTGAGTTTTGATATTTCAAATTAGGTTTTGATGGGCCTTTTGAGTTCGGATCTGAGAGTTCTTGATATTTGTAGACTCCTGGCGAGATAAGAAACCCGTTGATGTGAGAATTTCTAAGTTTTGAGAAGTGGGTCCGGGGCTCAGGTTTTACAAATTTCGGGATTTTTAATATTTTTCGATTATTTTCGATTGGGTTATGTTCCCTTAGCTATTGTGACGTATTCGTTGTGGTTTTGGTCATATTCGACGCGCGAGGATGCCGATTTGAGAGGCAAGGGCATGGCGAGCTAGAGATTTGGCCGGCTTGATGTGAGTAATGATAGTAAATGATGTACTGAGGGTTTAAAACCCCGGATTGCACAACGTAGTGCTATATTGAGGTGAAACACGCGCTTAATGACGAGCGTGAGGTTGTTTACTATTAGGGATTGTGACTTGGTCCGTCCCGATTGATGTTTCTTACTGCGTATTTGATTGAGATGTGTTTGTTATCAACATGATTTGGGCTTATTGCCATATTTTGGGCTTCGTGCCGACTACTCGAATCCTTCGTGGACTTCTACCACTATTTCCTCACTATTTTTGATATATTACTTGAACTCAGTCCTATTGATTAAATAATATTTTACAAACTCAGCCACTTTTAATCGAATTTTGAGAACTTAAATGATATTCCAATGTTGTTTGGGCTGAGCACTGCTGTTTTACTGATGCCGGAGGGGCTTGTGATGATTTTTGGACTGCGTGAGGCCAAGGGCCATATGTGAGGACATGTTGAGTGATATGAGATGCTTTATATGCCACGAGGTGGCTTGAGTGATAGGAGGCCGAGTGATGTGAGGCCGAGTGCCGAGTGATGATGCCACGAGGTGGCTTGATATAGCGCTTGGGCCATAAGGGGGCCCCTCCGGAGTCTGCACACCCACAGTGAGAGCGGGTACCCATATTATTTGAAAGTGAGCCCGGGGGCTGATACTATGCTGAGTGGCTGATACTGAGCCCGACGGGCTGATACTGTTCTGAGCAATTGATACTAGGCCCGAGGGGCAGATTACTTCTCACTATTTACTGTTGTTTTACCTGATTTACCTGTTTTTAAAAGGAGATTTCATTGATTATTCACGGTTTTACTGTTTTAAGTGATTTACTGCCTCACATAGAATTGCTTTGTGCCTTTATGCATTTTCATGCTTTCAGCCATTATTTATAATTATTACTCACTGGGTCAGAGTACTCACATTACTCCTTGTACCGTGTGTGCAGATTCAGGCATAGCAGAGTCCGCACCTGAGCACTGATTCCTTCCATACTAGGCAGCGATTTGGAGTTGCGAGGTAGTTGTTGACGTCCGCAGCCCCTTGTCTCCCCTATCCTCTATCATTCATGTTTTCTTCAGACTATTGTATCGGATTTCATACTTTGTAGACTTATAGCAGATTCTGTAGTAGCTCATGACTTGTGACACCCCAATTTGGGCGTATCAGGATGGTTTCCCTTGTTATTATCGTTGTTTCTGCAATTATGGCTGTCTTAAATATGTTTTAGAATTGTTATGTTAATTAATTATTTTAAAAGAGGTGTTTGCGTTGTTCTGGCTGGCCTTGTCTTCACGAGAGGCGCCATCACGGTCGGGTTCGGGAATTGGGTCGTGACATTTATCTTCAAGGATCTCGTAAATCTCTTTCCCAGTCAGCAATATTTCTCAACTTTTCATTTTCAGCCAAGGCAGATTCATGAGAAGCTTGAAGAGCATCATAGGAACTCTCTAAAAAGCGAAGCTTACCAGAAGATTTCCGGAGGTCTTCTTGAGTTTGAGTCAGAGTTTGCACGAGTTCACAAGTATATGCTTCTTTTTCACCTAAGAGAGCCTGCAAATCTTTGATCTCTTCACTGGCGTTGGAGAGTTGCTCGGAAAAGGAGGTTTCAAGATGTATCTTCTCTTTATCTGCTTGACTTAAGGAAGCTTTTACAACCACCAACTCTGAAGTCAAGGCCCTTACCTGCTGCTTCAAGGTACTTTTGTTGTCTTCTAATATTTCCATGTCAATTTGAAGACTCTCATATTGATCCCTCCAATTATCTGCTTCAACTTGATACTCGTGCATCAACTGCTCCGTGTGAGAAACCCTCTTTATCATTTCTGTACCCACGAGATTGATCTGAAAAAGAAAAGGAGTAAGAAAAGAGTTTTACAAAAAGGAATAATAAATCAATAAGAAAGAATACTTTTAATGACGAGTGTATTATGTCATTCATCAAAGTTATAGAATTATGACTTTCAAGCTTGGCCTTCTCGATTGGTCCGATCAAAGGTTTCAACCACACATCAGCCCCGCCTGATTTTTCAAAAGATTACCATCGGCGGGGGCTTCGATGGTAACTTGTCTCATGGCTTCACCACCACTAGAGGAACCAATCTCGGTGTGATGAACCGTCGAAGGAGGAACAGTTGAAGGAGGAGTTATTGAAGGAAGAACGGTAGAGGCGGTCAAAATAGCCTGGGGAGGAATTGTAACAGCCAGGACCGGCAAAGGAGGTATCATAGGAACCAGAGTAGAAAAAGAAGCAAGGGGTGCTTCATCAGAAATCGAGCCTAAATTTTCACTACCAAACCCGCGGTCAAAAAGTTGCTCAACAGAATCATGAGCAGCAGCGGGAGCATCATCATCAGGGATCACCATCGGGGCATCAACAGACTCGGTAAGAGGAATCGAACGAGGGGGAGAAGCTTCTTCATCAGAAATAATCTGTCTACGGGCTCGTGGCCTTTTCACCAAGGAGCTCCTGCCTTCCTCTTCTTCAAAATCTTGATCAACAGTAGCTTTTCTTTTTGAATTATATCCGATAATTATCTCTTGGGCTCTTTCCAAAGAAATTCGAGAAGCTACGATCGCCTCAGCCCTAACACCTCGAACAGCAAATGCTGATAAAAAGAAGGATTAAAATAAGTTCTGGAAAATCAAAAAAGGGAGGGGGTAATAACAAAAAAAAAACTCTTACCATGAGTTTTCACTTTCCAGCCAAACCGTTGCGAGAGAGTTTTCCAAGATCTAACTTCCATTGGGGCTATATTTAATAATTTTCCTACCCAACCACGAAAATTGGGAATGTCATCAACAACTCTCATGGTTGCTGGAAAAGAAAAGGGAAACTAAACAATGATCATTAAAATTAAAAGAAAGGTACGAGAGAGTTATAAAAAAAAACTCACGTGCAAAATTCCACTTCTCATGGAAGGGAACATTTTCATCACCCACTAAACCAACAGTGGGGGCAGCAATAAACCAGGCGTACCAGCCACGGTGTTTGTCATCTTCTGGATTAACCAAAACTCTTTTACTCCTTGCTACTAAGGTAAAGAAACCTTGGCGATAGAGTCTGGATGAATAAAGGTGAATTAGATGAGAGAAGGTAAAAGGCATGCCTTCCATGTTGGTCAAATGTCTCAAACAGGCAACAACACTCCACACTATAGGGCCAATTTGACCAAAACAAACGTCGAAAAAATGGCAGAATTCAAGGATAACTAGGTCAATAGCAGGTTGAAAACTAATGTGAAAGGGTATGTATAAACAAAAGAAAACCCAATTAAATAGAAAGTGATCCTTTGGTTTGCATTGCGGATTATAATAGGGAAGTCATGACTCCAATTGCAGTCTTTGCAAACTAAAGCAATCAGACCTTCAATGATCTGAGTGGGGTAGATATCAACACGATCTAACGAGGACACTTGATTTCTAAGGGATTATCTATCATTATAGAAAGATAGTTCTGCAAGAACTATTTCATCTACTGATGGTTCACGAAGAGGTTCAAAAAGGTTCCTTACCCCTAGAAGAAGATCTTTGAGAAAGAGAACCTATGGTTCTAGAAGAGGGACTGGAACTAGATGAAGGAAGAGAAGAACCACGTATAGATGAAGACCCTTAGTTATGCAGTCTGCCTCCTCTTCTGCTCCTACTAGGGGCAGGAGGAAAGTTATCAACAATGGAGACTCGCCTAGGGTTAGGGTTTGATGAAGACATGATAGTACAAGGAAGAAGCAAATAAGAATTGAATATTCTAAGAAAACTTTATGTGAGAAAGACAAATGTGAAAACTATATTTATACTCAGAAGCAACCGTACAAGGAAAAGTTATAATAATGGACACGTCATGATGAGCACTGATGTTTCGTAATTGGTGCAACCGTAAAAAAGCCTTGAAAAATGCTGAAAAGCTGCAGAATCAATTAAAAGGTGCCACATGTAGTGGGCATTAAATAGAAGTGACAGATGAAGGGACAGTTCCAGGAAAAACCGATGGCGGCAAATATTCCCGCTTTAATAAAATCTACTTCCCAAATATTCAATTGTTGAATAAATGACAAGTGGGCGAACTATCTGTATTGGAAAAAATTGAGTTCACATATTAAAGTGATTGAAAGATGACGTGTCATGACACGAAGGCTAGTCAAAGAATAATGGTAAGCAAGGAGGCACGAGTTATAACAGATACGAGTAGAGGCACAAGCGGAGGCACGAGCAGATATTCAAAAGACTCGACGCTCGTACCTATTTGAATCTAAAAGTTAAGAAGAATGAATCTGACAGCACAAGAGAGTACAAATACAGTATTTAATAAGCATTAAATACTGAAAACGTTAGAGAATCTGTATTAAATTACAATGATTATGTAACATAGCATTTAATGTCTTTAATTGTCTATAATGACCTTATTATGACAAAGGCCAAACGTATATCTTAGAGATAGCTATAAAAAGGAGAAGATTGGTCATTTGTAAACACACGAAATATCCACCGAATATACTGATTTACTGTTTTCTGCTATCTATTTTATTGTTATCAAAATCAATTTCTATTATTCGTTTCTTTGATTATCAGTAACCCGAGTTTTTCTAAAATAAAGCTTTCACCTAAATTCCGTTTTTTGGTTAAACAGTGATATTAATGTCAAAGGACTAAACTTCGAGTTGATTCCCTTTGGTGCAGGCAGGAGAGGCTGTCCAGGAATTGGTTTTGCTATTATTTTAAATGAGCTGGCTTTAGCAAGGCTTGTGCACAAGTTCAATTTTGCATTACCAGAAGGGATAAAAGGGGAGGATTTGGATATGACTGAAGGCACTGGCATCACTATTCGTAGGAAATCGCCTTTGCTAGCAGTAGCCACTCCTTACTCTAGTTAGTAGCCTTTTCTGAAATATTCACCCATGTTAAATACTCCCTAGAGACGAAGAAAAAGAGCTCTAAAATAATGCTATAATAAAACCATGTATGATATTTATATATTAATTTTATCTGATATTTGTACAGGTAGGAGATAATAGGTACTGATGCACGCAAGTTGGTGGAATACCTTAGTTATAAGAAAATAAAGAAAAGGATAAACTGAGCCTAGGGCTTTTGTAGTATCTTTTTGCATAATATACAACAGTGTACAGCTACTACAGAATAGAAATGTTTTCTGTGCCAATCTATTTGCCGTTGTCCATGCTTGAGAGAGGACCCCGGACGCATTATCGTCGTACGTCTCGTACTACTTGAACGCATTTGACAATTATATAATATATTAATATATAGACTTGTGTAGTTGAACAAGAGGGATATAGTCCTGAACATGATTAATCTGTTATCCAATTTTGATCTCTTCTTCGTGACTTCATCCTTTATAATTTGAGAGAACGCACCCCAGCCCTCTGTCAAGGGACAAAAGAACATCCACATTTGAAAAGTTATGACTAGCATGAAAAGAGATTAAGGGTGTGTTGGTACGAAGGAAAACATTTTCCAATTTTCTCATGTTTGGTTGGCTTAAATGTTTTGAAAAATATTTCCTTATGAATTCATTTTCCTCGAAGTGGAGGAAAATATTTTCCTTATCAAGAGAAAGGAAAATATTTTCCAAAACTCTTTCTCAACCTTCCCCACCCTCACCACCCCACCCCACGCCCAGCT
>MU679375.1:189232-222130 GCA_026770625.1 Nicotiana glauca | reverse complement strand
AAACCCCCCCCCCCCCAAAATTTATTTATTTATTTTTTTTAATTTCCGTTTTAGTTGTTTCATCTTTCAGTTTACGGGTTTGAAATTTTACAGGTTCCAAAGTTATGAGTTCGGAGGTTTATGTGTTTGGAAGTTTACACGCATAGAAATTATAAAGCGTATGGGTTCGAAAGTTCGTGGTTTTGAAAGTTTAGCGGTTCAAAAATTTATGAAATTTGTGGGTTTGGAAGGTTGTTGTTTTAAAAATTTATGGTATCTAAATCATTTATGAATACTCTATATAAGTTATTTTCCTTAATTTGCGTACCAAACACCAGAGAATGAATAAGATTACTACTCGTTTTCCAAGAAAATATTTTCTTGGAAAACATTTTTCACTGAAAATATTTTCCTTTATACCAAACACACTGTGAGCACGTGATTTTTGCCTCACATGAATTACTCCTACAGAATTCCAAAATTAAATTTTTTCCTTTTAATTATTTGTTATTTTAGGAATTATTGCAGAATTTTCCTGATTGTTTGCATTCTGTGTGCATGTTTAATTTTATTTAATTCATAAAAATATACAAAAATATATATTGCATTGGCATTTAGGATTTTATTTTATATTTTTTAGATTAATTGGTAAATTAGTGTTTTACAAAAAAAATGGAAAATCACAAAAAAAAAAATATTTATTTTACATTGCTTAATTTTTAGCTTTGAATTTTGTTAGTTTTCCTTTAATTTGGTATTTAATTAGTTGTGGTAATTATTAGAGTTAATTAATTTAATTTGGTAGGATAATTTGAGTTAAGAATTAAGTTAGGTTTTATTTTTATTTTTGTTTTTAAAAGAAAAAGGAATTAAAAAGAAAATTGTAAAAGAAAAGGAAAAGAATTGGAGAATTCTGATTTTTAGGCGAAATCTTGAAATTCCCCAAGCCCAAACCAAAATTCCCCGTAAACTCGACCAAACAAGCCCAGATCTGCGTCCTTAACCCGGTCCAACCCCGCCTGGGATTAAACGACCCCGTTTCTGATCCCTGAATTTCAGCCTTTGATTTCCCTTTAATCCGACGGTTAGGAACTGAGGGCCCTTATAGTATAAAACTGTCCGAAACCCGCCTACCCCCTGATCATCTCTCTCATTCCCTTGCCTCAGAGACCCAAAACAAAACCCTAGAGCACCACCTCATCTTCCCACTACCTCAGCCGGCGGCGCCACCCCCAAATCAACCCCATGGAGTCCTCACAGCCTCCCCATTCCCATTCTCCAATTATTTTCCTTCGAATCCCCCTAGAGCTCCTCGAATCTTAAATAAAAGATTCGAACCCTAAATTCCCAAAGTCCTAAAATTGGCAAGTTTAGTGAAGATTGAGGCCGAAATTGACCTTATTCACGTGTTTTCGTCTAAGAACACATGATTAAGACCCATTTCGGTCAAAATAGAAGGCTCGAGGCTAATTTCAAGATTTGGCTGTCGGGTTTTTGGTATTTGCAGATTCTGTCTCTTTTCTGGCATTTTTCTTCTTTTCTTTCGTTTGTTTAAGATTCATCTTCTTTCTGTTCCCTCTTCTCTTCTTCTCTGCTATATGTTTGTTTTCAATTTTTTTCTGTTACATAATTAAATATAAGTTATTTTGTTTTGTATTTTATTGTTGTTAAAATAAATTATGTTCATTTCCCTTTTCTTTTGATTTTTGTTTCTTCTTAAAAGTTTCTGGTTTGTTCCCTTAATTTGTTAAATTGGGATTTTAGATTAGGGTTCGAACTAAGCCTTGAAATCAGAAGCCCAAAAAGGGATTAGACTTGGGTCTTGCAAGCTCAGACAGGGCTTGAACTATTGGGTCAATTAGACCCATGACCCATACTTGTCTGGTCTCTGAAGTAAAAATGAGGCTCCTAAGGGGTAGTTTAGGAATTCTAGGTGTGGGGAATCTCAGTAACTGAATTAGGAAGTTGCTAGGAAGGTATCATTGGGACCTAAATGAACACTGATTTTTTGTGCTAAGGTTACTTAAGCAAAAACGAAAATTTCAAAAAGATTTAGGTGCAAAACTAAATACATTTCAGCAGCCCTAAAACCTTGCCTATAAAGTCACCTTTTCTTCAAGCTCAAGAAGAAATTAGAGACAAAATTCCTGCAAAAGCTATAACGGGTGAGTTTCTTTGAAAAATTTTGAATTCTATTGCTGAAAACTACTAAACTTCTGTTTTGGTTTTTGGATTTCTGAGTCTTCCGTTAGCTAGAACTCTTGAAGAATTTCATAATCATAATGTTGGGGTTAAGAAATGGTTTGAATCTTGTTTGAATTTGGGTTTTGGTCTGCTGTGTATCACTATACTATTGCTGGCTTGAGCTGAGTTTTGCTGGTTGTTTCCTGTTGCTGAGTTTTTGTTCTACTACTGCTGTCTACTGATTATGCACTTCTTTGTTTCCATTTTATTTCCAGGTATTTCTCACCTTCTTGACATGTGAAATGGAGGATCATGAAGCTAATTGTTTGAATTGAAATATTAGAACATATCGGTTTATCAAATGTTGTTTCCTACATTGTCGAAATCAGATTCTGTAGTCAGTTGATTCCCTTTGGTTATGTCTGCTCGTCTTTGTCTTAGTTTTAAGCTTGGTTTTGTAATATTGGATAAATTATGGGTTTTAGCCATTTGGTCTACATGAGTGTGAGCCTGGTATTTTTGTATAAAAGGGACTCTTAAGGGTATTTGCAACAAATATTCAGTCAAGTTATATGTCAGTTCATGTTAAAATCAGTGCACTGTTTGATATGGATCTCTGATTTTAAGCTTATCAAAATGACAAAAGTAGGATAGAATACAAAACCTCTCTTTGGAATCTAAATTAGTAAATGTTTTTCCTGTTATTTTGAGGTTGTGGAATGCTAATGGTTAAAATTTGTGATGGTTCTAAATGTCAGATAACAAGAATGAGTTGTGGTGAGATTGTATCTTCTGCGTAAAGAGAAATTGACGCTAAATGTGCTTTGGTATTTGTTTAAAAACAATTAGTAGTTGTTTTGATTTTTCTGAAGCAATATGACATGTAATTCTGAATTCGAACGCATGATGTCTTGTGCTGTAAGGGGACTAGATCTTGAGTCCCAGGTCTCGCAAAGCTGGTATGTTCTCAAGGTTGGGCTCCCTTTGGGCCCGGCTTGGACTACCGTAAAATTGGCAATTTGACAGTCTTGCATTTCTGTTAGGTTATTGGGCCTCACGTTAGGCCCAGACTTTAAAAGGCTGAATCTCATAAATGTTACTTTTTCTGTTTAATGGATCAAGTTTGAACTTTAGTTTAAAGTAATTTTAATTTCTTTAAAACAGTCCTCAATTAATTAGTTGGGCTTTTAAAAGTAGATTGGAGGTGTGCTATATTAGGCAAGACATAGTTTATGGCCCTCCCAAAATTTAGTTCAAGTTCCTTTTAAAATTGGAATCGAGGTGTGCCGTGCCAAATAAAATATCAAAATGCATGGGCATAATTTGATTAATTTTAATCCTTAGAAATCGAGGCGCACCATTTAGTTGAATTTTTCATGGCCCTCGCAAAGTTAAAAGTGTGTAGTTGCTTTAGGCGCGCTATTTTTTAAAAAATTACTTTCCTAAATTCGGGTATGTATTTCATGTGACCCAAATCCAAATCTCAACAACGTTAAATAAAATACGCCGTGGCCTGCGGGTGCATTTCATGTGGCGTGGTCCAAAGACGTGTTTTAGATGACGTTAAAAACTTCCTTAAAAATAATTAAAATCGATTAATAATTTAAAATTATACCATATGCTAAAACATGTATTAAAATTAGACAATAGGCCAATTATGATAGTTTAAGAAACCGTGCTACGAAAACGGAATCCGGGGGTGCCTAACACCTTACCTCGGGTTAATATAATTCCTTATTCAGAATTTCTGGTTCGCAAAACTTCCAAAGGAAAGTCAAAATTTTTCTCGATTTGGGATTTAAAATAAACCGGTGACTTGGGACACCAAATAAACTATCCCAAGTGGCGACTCTGATAAATAAATAATTCGATTTCGAATAATATCATTTAAAGTAGAAAAACTCCCTTATATCTACCTTCGGGTGTGTAAAAAGGAGGCGTGACAGCTCTGGCGACTCTGTTGGGGACACAAACCCAGAACTTCGGTTCAGGATTTAAGAATTCGAGCTTAGAATAACTGTTATAATTTGCTTGTTTTATTTGATTTTTACATGTTTAGCTTAATGTGCTAAATGTCGCTTTTACCGTTGATATTGTTTGGATTGTATATATATATTACTACGAAACCCTCTTCTATCTGAGTCTTCTAAATCATCTGGGAAGTGTGCACTTCGTGTAACTTCTCTTCTGTTAGAGTCTTATCCCAATTTTAGAATGAGGTTCGGACAAGTTGCAAAGCTGGCGAAGCTTCTGTATTCCCGGTACGCTGCCCCCCCCCTCCCCGGCTCAAGCTGTCCGTCGGGTAAGCCAGGTCTAAACAATACACCCAGATTTTAAACCTAGTATAACAAAGCCTCATGCCGGATCCCTAGTAGGAACGCTTGTTTGTATCACGTGCATTTGACTTGGAGACTCAACACAGGGGTTGGGTCTGTCTAGGATAGGTGTACCCGAAATGAAAGACCATCCTGATGCATTTCAACTTGCTACTTTTGCATTTATTTGCTTCGGATTTGCATGTTGACCGGCTTATGAATAAATGGAGAAAGTTGGAAAAAAGAAAAATCAGTTTGAGGGCTAGGGAGATAATTACCTGTTTTGAAAAGAAATCGATGTCCAAAAATATATTGAAACTCTGCCGAAATTTTGAAAAAAAAGGAGAAAAAATAAAAATAGTTGGTGTTGTTTTTATTTTGTCAAAACTAACCGAACTACGCAAGTTTGATTCTCACCGGATGTGGGATACGTAGGCAACCCCCATCGGGTCCAATTTCCTTTTTGCAAAAATAACCCAAAAGAACAAATTTTAGTGTTTTGTCATAAATAAGTAAGGTGATGCCATTCTTGTCTAAAATATCCAAATGTCCCTAAAAGGGCGTCGGAAGGCCGTTTTTGTAATAACAACCACCTTTGTTCGCTTTTCCAAAGTTTTGGCCGGTTAGCAAACACAACCTTAAAATCTTCTTCCCCGAAGTGCTGAAAGGCCGTATTTGCAAAGCCGAATTTTTATAAAAATTTAATATATATATATATATATATATATATATATATATATATATATATATATATATATATATATAGTGTTAACTTTTTCTCGAGTCAAAATGAATCATGATCTTTTACTTAAATCACCCTAATAAATGTGCAGGATGAGCACAAATGAAAATGAACCCGTCGCAGCTCTTGAGGAGATCCCTTTACAACTCCATTTGTGGTGGAACGGCTTAGGGACTGTGGTTAAGGTTTTGGGTGGTCTTGTCGGACTTTTGAAAATCAAGCCAAGATTGGATGTAATTGAAGCCTTGCTACCTTTCTTGGATCCAACACACAATGTATTTCGCTTTTATGATTTCGACCTCACCCCCACCCTAGAGGAGATTGCGTGTTATGCTGGCCTTAACAGAAACCTTAGGAGTCAGTACCGGGTATCACCAAGAACAGTATCTCCCCACAAGTTTTTGGATTTATTGAGTATTAGTCGGGATATTCAGGATGTCAACTTATCTGAAGGGTTTTGCACTTTCCAGTTCTTGTACCAACGCTATGGTAATCCCCGAGGTTTTGAAGCATCGAATACTGGTCTGACCCATTAAAGAAACAAAGATAAGTGGGAGGCACGGCGGGGTTTGATTTTTATAGTAGCATTTTTGGGTGTTATAATCTGTCCACGAAAAGACAGCAACATAGAATTGGGCCTCGTGGGAATGGTTGATGTCGCGATCAAGAAAGATAATGGCACCCTAGTTCTAATGATCTTGTCTAAGATTTACCAAGCTATGACCATCTGCCGAGAAGGGGGAAAATTTTTCCAAGGCAATAACCTGCTACTACAATTGTGGATACAAGAACATCTCTTTCACCGTGTCGGGTATATGAACTATGGCATAACCGGTTTGACTTGCATCGAAGATTTCAAAAACCGAGTGGTGGGTATTGAATTTCCAGAGGGTACGGAGGCTTGGTTGGCACACTTTAGTTCTTTGACCTCGAACAACATTGAGTGGACTTTCGGATGGCTCCCTATCACCGAAGTCTTATACATGTCAGCTGAAGTGTGCTATATTCTCCTAATGGGTCTCTGGAGCATTCAACCATACGCTCCTTACCGGGTTTTGCGCCTATTGGGTAGGTTTCAAACTGTTCCCCATGACAAAGATCTAAGTCCAGAAGTTGTTGAATTAGGCCCAAAGGTTGTGTTCCCAGAAGGGAGAGTTCGTAAAGTTTGGAATAAATCTAGATTTTTAGAACCTAAGACTTTGGTGCGTGATTTAGCTAAGGGTGAGGCAGACCCTAATTACATGAACTGGTTCAGTAAAAGGTTCCAAATCCCTCGAGAGCCCGAGAGATCTGCTAAGAGACCCCATGTTCAACAATCCACTAATGACTCGCAGGAGCAGTGAGACTGGTTGACAAAAGAAGCTAGCTATAGGGACAAAATAAGTAAATTAGAGGGACAAATCAGGGGCCTCAAATTTGACAACAGTGTCCAAGTTGCTGCAGATAAGGGGAGAAGAAGAAGCTAGCTCAGGAAAACGAAGCCCTTAAAGCTCAGATCCAGAAAATTAGAATAGCTGCTAGAAACTCGGAGAGAAGCCGAGCTGATGAAAGGCTTATAAGCTATCTGAGAAAGAAAGTGCTCGAGTGTCAAGATGACTTGGAGAACTCTGAGGCTAGTCTAGCAAGAGTCCGAGCACAACTGGCAAAGAATGCAGAAGGGCGGACAATGTATGTGCAACAAATGAAAAGAAAATATTCGGGGACAATTACCAATCTGGAGAGGAAGCTAACTACCATTGAAAATGAGGCGGCCAAATAGGCTAGGAACTTTAAAACCGAAAGGGAACATTGTTATGCTTTGATGGCCCAGATGGAGGAAGAAGTGCAACAGTTACAGAATCGAAGCCATCATGACGCTCAGGTGTTAGAAGCCCGGACTCAGCAAATCGGGCGCTTGCTTCAGGAAGAGGGCATTGTCCGAGAGAGGGTTAGAGCCATTGCCGACTACATCATCACGAAATGCGAAGCATGTGAGTACATGACTCAAACCACTTTCTTTGCTGCAGTAATGACATTTGTCCGCCAAATAATGACTAATTTGGAGCGTCTTCAAGGGGATCTCGGACGTAGGCCCGTGGCAAGACCGAATGATGTCCCACGGGCCCCAGGAGTCGAAGCACTTATGTATTCATGATTTTCATTTATCAAGTCTGTATTTCAGTTTCTTAGTTTAAAAGTTGATTTGAGTCTGTTTGTAGTTTTTAAAATTCCAAGAAATGAGTAGGTTGAAGTCTTTTTTAATAGAAAAGTTTAGCAGTTTTATTAAAGAAAATTGAAAATTCCCAAAAATTATTTCTTATTTTTTGCATTAATTTTCTTGAACTACATAATGATCTGATTCATGCGGCGCTGTGATACATAGGCAATCCTCATCGGATCCGGTCATGATTTTGTAAATGACTTAAATAAAAAAGGAAATATAGAAAGAAAGAACCAAAAGAAAAACCAAAAAGAGAGAAAAAGAGAGTCAAAGAAAAACCAAAAGAAAAACGAAAAAAAGAGGGGCGAAGCGAGAAAAGAGAGGAAAGAAAAGAGAGGAAAATGGAATAAGAGGAGGAGCATTAACGAGCCAAAGTGGAAAGAAAGAAATATTGGAGAAATAAATGAAAGCCGGGATGAAACACGCAACCGTTGAAAACAGGTAGAAACACATTTAACTGTATAGGTGCATCACACCCCAACGTGCGATTCCCTATGTGTTAATTGTCTCGCACTAACCGGTTTGTTGTGCTTATATTCAGTCAAGCTCTATAGTGTGGTGGTTCATTTTGTGGTACTCTGGCTCCACATCCTTAGTTCACAAGGTCAAAGGGAAGCATTGAAATATCATCTGAGGGTCATCTACCAACGGTTCCTATCCCTGAGGATAGCCCAATTTCGGCCATCCCAACTTCGGAATCGGCCACTGCAGAGGAAAATAGAATTCTGTGTCTCCGCATGATGGAAATGCGGGACGCATGGTCTAATGGTAGGGAACCACCAAGTGCAATCCCTGGATTCCCCGAGCTTTTTCCCAGGGCAAGTGGGACATCCAACACCCCCCATAAATTATCCAAATACTCTACTGGGATATCCTACCATTTTCGCCCACTATGCGGGAACACCTTCTGAGGCTTACCCCCAGGTGTTAACTTCAGGTGCAACTTCAAACATATTCACCGCGCCACCTTGTTCATCTACTGCACAACCTACTCTACCCATGCCTAGCTTCGATCCATCCTCTTTCACCTTTCAAGTACCATCTTTCCCAATGGAACCAACCCAGTTTACTACCAATGCCTACCCTCAGACGCCTCAGTACGAGTTTATCACAGGGCAGGAGAAAACCACAAAAACCCCTGAATAAGAGGAGATTACTAGGAAGATGAGAAGCATGGAGCAAAGCCTAAAAAATATACAAGGTCTGAGTGGACAAAAGAGTGTATCTTACGCCGACCTGTGCATGTTCCCGCACGTACATCTACCCTTGGGTTTCAAAACCCCGAAGTTTGAAAAATATGATGGGCATGGGGATCCCCTTGCCCAACTCAAGAGATACTGCAACCAACTACGGGGAGAGGGCAGAAAAGAAGAGCTGCTCATGGCATACTTTGGAGAATGTTTGGTCGGTATTTCTTTAGAATGGTATATGGATTAGGATATATCTCGCTGGCATATCTGGGATGACCTGGCTCAGGACTTTGTCAGGCAGTTTCAATATAACATCGACATCGCCCCTGACAGAAATTCATTGTCAAATCTAAAGAAGAAGTCCTCGGAGAGCTTCCGAGAGTATGCTGTAAAATGGCGCGAACAAGCGGGCAGAGTCAAACCTCCAATGGATGAAACCGAGATGGTTAGTGTCTTCCTTCAAGCCCAAGGGGCTGATTATTACCAAAACATGATGTCTGTGATGGGTAAGCCATTTGCCGAAGCCATCAAAATTGGCAAAATGGTTGAAAATTGGTTGAAAACAGGACGAATATTGAGTCAGTCTGCTATAAGGGCCACCTCCCAAGCAATCCAAGACGGATCTGGAGAAGTAGCAAATCAAAAGAAGAAGGAAGAAACATCAATGGCAACCTCAAGTGCAAGAAAGCCCCATTCACCCAGACCTATTTTCTCTTAAAGTACCCCACAACATTACTATCCCCACCAAGGCTGAATGAGCCTATGGTTATCGGCCGCGCGCCATAAAGGCCCATGACAGATCCCACTGCAGTGCCATGGAACTATAACAAATCAGTAGTAACTTACAAAGGCAAAGGGATCTCGGGAGAAATTAAGGAGAATAACCCGGCTAAGAATTACCTCAATCTGGAAGAAGTGAATAATGCCATAAAGAAGCGTTTCCCGTCTAAGAAGCCGATGAGTGCTCAAGAAGCGAAAGCATTCTTCTAGAAAATGTAAATGGAAGACTACGAGATAATCGACCAACTCCGAAAGTCTCGTCCCCAAGTCTCTCTTTTGTCTCTGCTGATGAACTCAACTGAACATCAAAAAGTGTTGATCAAAACTCTCAACGAAGCATATGTACCTATTGAAATCACTATAGAACAGTAGGAGAGGATGGGAGAACGGTTCTTTGCAATCAATCAAATCGTTTTCAGCAAGAATGATTTGCCCCCGGAAGGGGCCGCACACAACAAAGCCCTTCACCTGACAGCGAAATGCGAAGGGTATTATGTGAAAAGGGTCATGCTAGATGTTGGTTCTGGGGTAGATATTTCCCCACTCTCAACTCTACAGCGTATGGAAATCGGCACTAAGAGAATCAAACCCAACAACATCTATTTGCGTGTTTTTGATGGAATAAAGAGAGATACAATAGGCGAGATTGATTTGATTCTGACTATCGGCCCGGTGTACAATTCAAAGTGACCTTCCAAGTTTTCGACATGGATACTTCCTATAATTTCCTCTTAGGAAGGTCGTGGATTCACGCAACAGGGACTCTGAATTCTACTCTCCACCAAATGGTGAAATTCGAATATGAAGATCAGGATATTATAGTTCACGGGGAAGATGAGCAATTGATTTATCGGGACCCGCCAGTCCCTTGTCTCAAAGCTAGAGAAGGAAGTGAACATATAGTTTATCAGGCTTTTGAAGTGGTGGTCGCGGACCAATTTGAAGAAGGAAAGCCCTACCCTCAACCCTTTCTCTCCAATTCATCAATTATGGTTGCCAAAGAAATGATCAGACATGGTTACAAGCCTGGGAAGGGGCTCGGGACTTCACTCAAGGAATTACTAAACCTATCACCTTGACTGCCTGTGAGATTTTTTTTGGGGAGATTTTCAACCCACATCAGCTGAGGGAAAATGGGCAAATGAAAGAAATAAAAATGCTTGGGTCTTGCCTCAGTCGATTCCACATCTGTATAAGACATTTGTCAAGCCTAAGTACAATGAGGAAGAGGAAGATGAGGACTTTAAGGCCGAGGAAATTGAACAAATTTGTGGGGCTATGAGGCAGATGCTCTATGAAACCCATATGGTCCAACCAAAGGAAGGCTAAAGCACCGTTGAGGTGCTAAACATGGGACCCAGTGCCAAACTGCAAAATTGGAAGGCTACTCCATTCCCAATCAGGCGGGAATCCCGGTAGTCCAGTCCTGCCACTTTTTCTGCATTGCGAGTTATTTCAAGGTGTAACTCAAATGTTTTCTTTAGTTTCTTGTCTTTAAATTTCCAATGTAAACCATGTTATCTTCAAATTCAAATAAATGAAATCAATATTTCATCGCACATCTTTCTTTATTCTTTCTGATTTTGTTATTTTTCTCTTTTATTTCTTCTTTCAGTTCTAATAGTGCGGCTTTAAATAACATGACATGCTTGCGGACTTCACACCCAGATTCAAACATGTTGTCTAACTACGAAATAATGAACCAAGAACCGGAATACGATGAAGAAGAGGCTTTTAGGGAAATAAATCAAGAATTGGAACAATTTGAGAATAATCCTAAGCAGAACTTAAATGATACTGAACAGGTTAATTTGGGTAGTGCTGAAGAAGTCAGGGAAACCAAAATAAGCATTCACACAGATGAGAAAACTCGGGATGCATTGATCCAACTCTTGTATGAATTCAGAGATGTGTTTTCTTGGTCATATGATGACATGCCAGGACTGAGTGTCGATTTGGTGGTTCACAAGTTGCCAACTTTCCCTGATTATCCCCCTGTCCAGCAAAATCAAAGAAAATTTAAAACTGATATCAGTGACAAGATTAAAGAAGAAGTCACAAAATAGTTGGAAGCGGGGGTGATCCGGGTGGTTCGATACACCACATGGTTAGCCAATGTAGTTCCAATTCCAAAGAAGGATGGGAAAACTCGAGTGTGTGTGGATTATAGAGATTTGAACAAAGCAAGTCCTAAGGATAATTTTCCTTTGCTGAACATCCGCATCCTTATTGATAACTGCGCCAAACATGAGATACAGTCTTTCGTGGATTGTTATGCAGGATATCACCAGGTGTTGATGGATGAAAAAGATGCAGAAAAGACAGCTTTTACCACACCTTGGGGCACGTACTGCTACAGGGTCATGCCGTTTGGTTTGAAAAACGTTGGGGCAACCTACATGAGGGCCATGACTGCCATTTTTCATGATATGATGCACAAAGAGATATAGGTGTATGTGGATGATATGATCATCAAATACAAGACCCAGGACGACCATGTTTGGGACTTGAGGAAATTCTTTGAGCGGCTACGCAAATATGATTTGAAGCTAAACCCAGCCAAGTGTGCATTTGGGGTATCGTCTGGCAAACTCTTGGGGTTCATAGTCAGTCAGAGGTACATTGAGTTAGACCTAACCAATATAAAGTCTATTCGGGATTTGCCTTATCCGCGAACCAAGAAGGATGTGATGAGCTTATTGGGCAGATTGAACTACATCAGCCGGTTCATTGCTCATTTGACATCCATGTGTGAACCCCTATTCAAGTTGTTAAAGAAAGATGCAGAAATCAAATGGAAAGACGAATGTCAAGAAGATTTTGACAAAATCAAGGAATATCTGTTAAATTCACCAGTCTTGGTCCCACCTGAGCCAGGGAGGCCTCTGTTCTTGTATCTGACATTCTTGGAAAATTCTTTCGGCTGTGTCCTTGGGCAACATGATGTGACCGGAAAGGAAGAGCAGGCCATTTACTATCTGAGCAAGAAGTTTACCAGTTATGAAGCCAAGTACACTTTATTGAAAAGAACTTGTTGCGCTTTAACCTGGGTCGCTCAGAAGCTGAGGCATTATCTGCAAGCCTACACCACTTATCTCATAACCAAGTTGGATCTTTTAAACTACATATTCTGGAAACCAATGCCCATAGGAAGGTTAGAAAAATGGCAGATCATGCTCAATGAATTTGAAATAGTCTATGTCACCCACACGGGAATGAAAGCCCAGGCTTTAGTGGATCATTTGGCTGAAAAACCGGTTAATGATGAATACCAACCTTTGAGCACCTACTTCCCGGATGAAGAGGCAAATTCAATCAAGGCAATATTCGAAGACACTTATGCTTGGAAAATGTTCTTTGATGGAACGGTAAATGCAAAAGATGTTGGAATTGGGGAAATCTTGATCTCGCCCACTAGTCAGCATTATCCAGCCACAGCCCGGCTTCGATTTTTCTGCACAAACAACGCTGCCGAGTATGAAGCCTGCATGATGGTTATGAACATGGAAATCGACCAAGATGTTGATGAATTGTTAATTATGGGATTTTCAGATCTGATTATCCGACAAGCTCAAGGAGAATGGGATACTCGAGATGTCAAACTTATTCCCTACCGGCAACATGTTAAAGATCTCAACAAGTGATTCAAGTCAATAAAGTTCAGTTACATCCCTCGTTGTCACAATGAACTAGCTGATGCTTCAAATGGACATAGATTCATATTAGTCGCTATCGACTACTTCACAAAGTGGGTTGAAGCAATTACTCTCTAGTCTGTCACCAAGAAAGCTGTAGTAGATTTCGTGCATTACAACCTCATTTGCCATTTTGGTATTCCTGCAACTATCATTATGGACAATGCTGCAAATTTGAATAGTCATTTGATGAGGGAAATATGCGAACAATTCAAGACAACGCATCGGAACTCTACTCCTTATTGTCCTAAAGCCAATGGTTCTGTCGAAGCAGCAAACAAGAATATCAAAACGATTTTGAGAAAAGTGATTCAAAGTTCCAGTCAGTGGCGTGAAAAGTTGCCTTTTGCATTGTTGGGGTATCGCACTACTATGCGCACATCGGTCGGAGCAACTCCGTACCTCTTGGTTTATGGCACCGAAGCCGTAATACCCACGAAAGTTGAAATCTCTTCTCTCCGGATCATTGTTGAAGCTAAAATTGAAGACAGTGAGTGGGTCAAAACCCTTTTGGAACAATTAACCCTGATTGATTAAAAGCAAATGGCCGCGGTCTGCAACGGGCAGTTGTATCAACAAAGAATGGCCCATGCGTACAACAAGAAAGTGAGGCCTAGAAACTTTGAAATGGGGAAACTCGTCCTAAAGCGTATTCTCCCCCATCACCAAGAAGCAAAAGGAAAATTTTCTCCCAACTGGAAAGGTCTATACATTATCAAAAAGCTGTTGCCAAAAGGGGCATTGTATTTGGGAGATATTGAAAGGAATGACCCTGAAATAGCTATGAACGCCGATGCAGTCAAAAGGTACTATGTCTAATCCTTCTGCAGCAATAGCATTATCCGATTGGGATGACGAAGGCTTTCTTTCTCGCTACCCCAAACACTCCAAATATTTTGATAACCCATTGATCCGGTTACCTTTATTTCATTACCCTCTTTGGAACTCGAAGATGTTTTAATAAAAAAAAGGAAAGAAAGAAAGAAAGAAAAAGTGTTTTCCCTAAACTACGTTCGACTTGATTCTGAAAGGATACGTAGGCAGCCTCTCTTTGGGGTTCAGTCACACCAAAACAAAAATCTATTTTTTTCAAAAGTGAAACTGGGGCAGGTGTTATAATCATTCGCTGATCCCACCTAAACAGTTCCAAAGTTGTAATTCGATCCAATTCTTTTTACTCGAACCTTGTTTAAGTCCTTCTGATCAATCGGCGAAAGGTTTTCAAAATCGGAGAACGTAGTTTTTTGGATCCGATATAATTAAAATGAGAGAAATAAAATAAGAGAGTCTTATTGGTGAAAACCTACGGGCGTCGTAAGGCGATGGTGAGTAGAGAAACTAAAAAATGAGAGAATCTTGTTAGTGGAAACTCGCAAAGAGCACTATAAGGCGATGACGAGAAGATAAAAGTGAGAGGTCAATTGGCGAAAACCCGCAAAAGGCGCCATTGATCAAAAAGAAGAAACCCCTTATCACCATTGGCATTGAAAGAGTCCTGGCAAGGTTTCTCGGTTTGGAAACACGAGTTGCAATGGATTTATGAGAAGTTGGATAGCTGTGCAGATCAGGCATCCAGTCCAAGAAGCATGTCATGTCTATTGAAGTCTGCATGCACTCCAGATAAGTCCTTCATTCCTCCCCGAAAGGGACACTTCTCCTTAAATTTTGTTTTCTTGTCCTTTGTTTACTTTTCTTTGAATCCCTTTTGGTCGAACTCCATTTCTGAAACTAATACAAAGAAAAGGTGGCAAGATTGGTTTTACAGGTTTCCGCTTAATAAAAGCCAAGTCCAAAGAAAAGTACCCAGCCTCAGCGGGTGCATCAAGTCGATCCTGACTGGTCATGATGGTCGATGCTCTAAAATCAAAGTTATTGAAAATGAAAAGAAATCCAAAGTCAAAAGCTCGTAGAGGCAGAATAAAGTGAAAGGACCAAAGCCGCATACGGGCGAGCTGTCATGAGAAATTCTGAGAAGTTGAGCTCCTCAGTTTTAGGACAGAGATCAATCTTCAGAAAAGACGGCAAGCAGCAGAGGTCCTTACCAAAAAAAAAAAGTTGGGCCGTCAAAACAATCAAGGCCACAAAACCAACCACCATTTCAAACTAACGATTGTTCTTTATTTGAAAAGTTGAAATAGGTGTAATCCAAAACAACCATTCAAGAAGCAGGTGCAACCAAAAGGGAAAAACATGTGGGAGCTAGAAACAGCTTTGCAGCAATAATCAACCCAAAAGGGAAGTTTCCTCGAAGTTCTTTCCTGCATTTTCCCTTTAAAAAAAGGGAAATCCCAAATCATGGTAGCATAGGGTCTCCAATCTCTAGCTGCGTCCTTTCTAACATAGGGTACCATTCCCTAGTTGTCCCGGCATAACCCATGGACCTCCCCCGCATAACTCGGGGGCTTTTTTTTTCTTCCGGCATAACCCGATGATTTTCCCGGCATAACGTGTGGACCTCCCCAACATAACCCGAGGACTTTTTTCTTTTTTTCCGGCATAACCCGATGTCTTTCCCGGTATAACCCGTGGACCTCCCCGGCATAACCCAAGGACTTTTTTTATTCTTCCGGCATAACCCGATGATTTTCCCGGCATAACCCTTGGACCTCCCTGGCATAACCCGAGGACTTTTTTCTTTTCTTCCGGCATAACCCGATGACTTTCCGGCCATAATCAGTGGACTTCCCCAACATAACCCGAGGACTTTTTTCTTTCCTTTCGGCATAACCCGATGACTTTCCCGGCATAACCCGTGGATCTCTCCGGCATAACTCGGGGACTTTTTTATTTTCTTCCGGCATAACCCGATGACTTTCTCGGCATAACCCGTGGACCTCCCCAACATAACCCAAGGACTTTTTTCTTTTCTTCCAGTATAACCTGATGATTTTTCCGGCATAACCCGTGGACCTCCCCAGCATAACCCGATGAATTTTTTTCTTTTCTTCCGGCATAACCCGATGATTTTTCCGGCATAACCTGTGGACCTCCCCGGCATAACCAGAGGACTTTTTTCTTTTCTTCCGGCATAACCCGATGACTTTTTTCTTTTCTTCCGACATAACCCGATGACTTTTCCGGCATAACCCGAGGACCCTATTTCTTTTTCCGGCATAACTCGGTCATCTTTCCAGCATAACCTGGCAATCTTCCCAATTTAGGGCTACACTCCCGACTCCTAAGGATACACAATCCTGATTTTTATTACTTTCAATGAAGAAATAGTTTAGATTTTTGTTGCAAATAACTCACAAAATTTTTTCTAGTGAAAATTTGGGCAGAAACATTTCGTTCGTTTATTTGTTTTGTTGACTGAGTAGGTTTTACCTCGAGGCATAGGGTTAATGCTGACCAAAAGAAAGAGTCTCAATCCAAAATAAAGAAAAGAAGAAAAGAACAAAAAGAAGTGAATTCAAAGTGCTGAAGTGGAAAAGGATGTAGACCGCTCAAGATATCATTGAAGTCACAAGCTTCTTATGTCCTGCCTTGATCCAAAGCTGAAAAAGGAATCAGCACCTACAGATGACGAGCATCAAGATTTAAATCGGAGTCCACAGCAAGAACTAGCTAATACTCAAGATCAAGCTTAAAGAGGTTTATAGATAGGAATCTTGTAACTCGTAGCTGATAGGATTAGCTAGTTTAGCTTTTTATTTTACATTTTGGTGTAATAAAGAGTTCAGCAAGCAGTAGCAGCAGCAGCAACAGTGAAATCACAGCTTTTCGGTAGTCCCAGCTACCAAAAAATTCCAGAACTACACTGACCTAATTCCTTTATAGCCAAGGATATGTAGGCAACCTTTAAAGTAAGGTTCGGTCAGTCTCCTTTCAAAAATGCTTTTCATAGAGTGTCAAACGGGCAAAAATCCCTCATAATTGCTCATTTTATCTTTGCCTGAAAACCCTTCGTGTCTCTGAGCAAAGAGGGGCAGCTGTAAGCACGTGATTTTTGCCTCACATGAATTACTCCTACAGAATTCCAAAATTAGATTTTTTCCTTGTAATTATTTGTTATTTTAGGAATTATTGTAGAATTTTTCTGATTGTTTGCATTCTGTGTGCTTGTTTAATTTTATTTAATTCATAAAAATACAAAAAAAAAATATTGCATTGGCATTTAGGATTTAATTTTATATTTTTTAGATTAATTGGTAAATTATAGTTTTACAAAAAAAATGGAAAATCACAAAAATTGATTTATTTTGCATTGCTTGATTTTTAGCTTTGAATTTTGTTAGTTTTCCTTTAATTTGGTATTTAATTAGTTATGGTAATTATTAGAGTTAATTAATTTAATTTGGTAGGATAATTTGGGTTAGGAATTAAGTTAGGTTTCATTTTTATTTTTGTTTTTAAAAGAAAAAGAAATTAAAAAGAAAAGGAAAAGAATTGGAGAATTTAGATTTTTGGGCCAAATCTTGAAATCCCCCAAGCCCAAACCAAAATTCCCCATAAACCCGACAGAACAAGCCCAGATCCACGTCCCTAACTCGGTCATACCCCGCCTGGGATTAAACGACCCCGTTTCTTATCCTTGAATTTCAGCCATTGATTTCCCTTCTATTCGACGGTTGGGAATTGAGGGCCCTTGTAGTGTAAAAATGTCCGAAACCCGCCTACCTCCCTTGGTCATCTCTCTCATTCCCTTGCCTCAGAGACCAAAAATAAAACACTAGAGCGCCGCCTCATCTTCCCACAGCCTCAGCCGGCGGCGCCACCCCTAAACCACTCCAAATCAACACCATGGAACCCTCATAGCCTCCCCTTTCCCATTCTCCAATTATTTTCCTTCGAATCCCCCTAGAGCTCCTCGAATCTTAAATTGAAGATTCGTGTCACACCTTCTTTTTCCATACCACCCCGAAGGATAGTATATAAGGGAGTTTTTCCACTTTAAGTGACATTATTCGAAATGGGATTATTTATTTATCAGAGTCGCCACTTGGGATAGGTTTGGCTTTTGGTGTCCCAAGTCACCGGTTTATCTTGAATCCCAAATCGAGGAAATTTTTGACTTTCCAAATGATGTCTACGAACCAGAAATTCAGACTAAGGAATTCTATTGACCCGGGGGAAGGTGTTAGGCACCCCCGGATCCCGTGGCTCTAGCACGGACGCTTAAACTATCATAATTGGCCTAATATCTGATTTTAAAACATGTTCAACCTATAGTGCAATTTAAAATTATTTACCATTTTTAATTACTTTTAAGGAAAATTGAACGTCTTTAAAAACGTGTCTTTGGATCGCGTCACATGAAATGCACCCGCAATCTAAAACACATTTTATTCAACGTTTTAGGATTCGGATTTGGGTCACATGAAATTCACACCCGATTTTAAGAAGGTAAATTATTAAATAACACGCCTAAGACAACTAACGCGTTGTTAACTTTGCGGGAGGCCATGAAAATTCGCTAAATGGTGTCACACCTCCTTTTTACGCTGCACTCCCGGAAGGGATATGGTAAAGGGAGTTTTTCCAATTAAAGGACAATCGAAACGGGATTCGTTTATTAAGAGATTCAGCAACACCACTGTCGGCTGGCCTTTTGGTTCCCGGAAAGGAGCTCCTTCCTCGACTCGAGTTGTCCGCTCGGGTACACGGTCTAGAATATATACCCAGGTTTTGAACCTAGAATAACTTGACTTCATGTAGGATCCCTAGTAGGAACGCTTATTTGCATCATGTTGCATTTGACTTAGGGGACTCAACACAGGGGTTGGGTCCATCTAGAACAGGTAAACTGAAATGAAAAAGACCATCCTGCTGCATCCTTTTGTTTTATCATTCATTTTTTGGATGATTCTTTGTCGTCTCTATTTCTGAGTTGCCCAACTGCAATTTAGATGTTGAATACGTCTCTATTTCCATCGGACCCCAAACGACCACCCCATCTCCAGCAACACCCTACAGCCACAACCATCTCTATCCGTTTTTGTTTCTTCACCACCCCAAACGACCCGAAACATTTCTTCTTCATTTTTGAAGAACTAGGTCGCAGAACCCAAATGGCCCATTTCCGTTCGAGTGTTTAAGTTTAAACTAAACCGTTCATATTTTTGGATTGCGGGCCACATATGAGTGGATAGCTGTTGGGATTCATGGTTCGCCATCTAGTTCTTCCTCTATCATGTTACAATAAGCATGCTGATCATGAACATGAATGTTCAACGGATCAACATGGATTTTATCCGGATGGTGCAGCATTGATGCTAAGGTGGCCAAAGCATTGACGACCTCATTATGAACTCTTGGGATATGCCGAAACTCCACTGATCGAAACCGTTGACATAGATCATGCAAGCATTGTCGATACAGTATGAGCTTCAAATCCCGTATTTCCCATTCACCTTGAATCTGATGTACCAGGAGGTCCGAGTCTCCCAAGAACAAAATATCCTGGACATCCATGTTCGCAGCTAACCGTAAGCCCAAAATGCATGCCTCATACTCAGCCATGTAGTTGGTACAATAGAACCGTAGCTGAGCCATAACAGGATAATGATGCCCTATTTTGGAAATAAGTACCACCCAGGCGGGCTCCTGACTTCAACTACAACTTAAAATATAACAACCTCCATTCTCCAGGCGGGCTCCTGACTTCAACTGCAACTTAGAATATAACAACCTCCATTTTCCAGGCGGGCTCCTGACTTCAACCATAACTTAAAATATAACGAACTACATTCTTCAGGCGGGCTCTTGACTTCAACTATAACTTAAAATATAACAACCTCCATTCTCCAGGAGGGCTCCTGACTTCATCAACTACTTAAAATATAACAACCTCCATTCTCCAGGCGGTCTCCTGACTTCAATTACAACTTAAAATATAACAACCTCCATTCTCCAGGCGGGGCTCCTGACTTCTTCAATAACTCAAAAAATACCACACCTCCATTCTCCAGGCGGGCACCTGACTTCTTCAATAACTCAAAAATATAACACCTCCATTCTCCAAGCGATCTCCTGACTTCTTCAATAACTCAAAAATATAACACCTCCGTTCTCTAGGCGATCTCCTGACTTCTTCAATAACTCAAAAATATAACACCTCCGTTCTCCAGGCGGGCTCCTGACTTCTTCAATAAGTTCGGTTTTGTTCTTCGGAGGTGGCAACTCCTGAATAGATTTGATCTTTGACGGGTCCAACTCAATGCCTCGCCGACTGACTATGAATCCCAACAGCTTTCCAGATGGAACAGCAAATGCACATTTAGCAGGGTTGAACTTAATATCATACTTCCGAAGTCTTTGTAAAAACTTCCTTAGGTCTCTTACGTGATCTGCCTGATGCTTGGATTTTATAATCACATCATCTACGTATACCTCAATCTCTTTGTGTATCATATCATGAAACACAGTAGTCATTGCCCACATGTACATTGCTCCAGCGTTCTTCAGACCGAATGGCATTACCCGATAGCAATAAGTTCCCCACGGCGTGATGAAAGCCGTCTTCTCTGCATCTTCCTCAGTAACTCAAAAAATATCACACCTCCGTTCTCCAGGCAGGCTCCTGACTTCTTCAATAACTCAAAAAATAACAACCTCCATTCTCCAGGCGGGCTCCTAACTTCATCAACAACTAAAAAATATAACACCTCCGTTCTCCAGCGGGCTCCTGACTTCATCAACAACTCAAAAATATAACACCTCCGTTCTCCTGGCGAGCTCCTGACTTCTTCAATAATTCAAAAAATAACAACCTCCGTTCTCCAGGTGGGGTCGTGACTTCATCAACAACTCAAAAATATAACATCTCCGTTCTCCAGGCGGGCTCCTGACTTCTTCAATAACTCAAAAAATATAACACCTCTGTTCTCCAGGCGGGCTCCTGACTTCTTCAATAACTCAAAAATATAATACCTTCGTTCTCCAGGCGGGCTCCTGACTCCTTCAATAACTTTAAAATGCATTCTATTGACGTTGTTCCTTCCTGCCTCCTGAACCATTTTCCTTCTAACTTGAATTATCTTTCTTCAGAACTTCTTCCCTCAAAACCTGTGTTGTCTTCTACGAACTGCTAGGGATAACACTTTTTCAACATGTGTTATCTTCCTCCTTCAAAGACTACTTTCCTTGAAGCTGGTGTTATCTTCCTTCTTCGAAACCACTTCCTTTAAAACTTGTGTTTCATTCCTCTGAAAACTGCTGGGGATAACACTGCCGGGGGAATTATCTTCCTCCATTATGACTTGTTATCTTCCTTCTTTCAACCACTGGGGATAACATTGGTTCAATGACCACTTCCCTTAAAACTTGTGTTATCTTGCTTCTTCCAAGACTACTTCACTCAGAGCTTGTATTGTCCTCTTCCGAAATTGCTTTCTTCGAAGCTCGTTGTCTTGCTTTCCCTTATAACTGGAATTGCTTTCCTCGTTCCTCCGATGGGTACCCGATTTTAAGAAACTTTTCAAACATGGAAGAAAATTTTCTGCCCCAGTTTGATAATCTTCCTTGTGGCATGTTTTTCCGCCATCAATAACATGCCCTTTACCTGCTTCAAATCAAAGAAAATTTTGTTAGTTTAAAACGTGGTGAGTGGTCGTGCCGTTCCTGCTGCGAATGGTTTTTTTTCCTTTTCCCTTCCCTGCTCTGCGTTGCCCGACCATCTTAAAACTTGGCTAATAATCTGCCGGGGGTGCTCCTGCTTTCTTGGCGATTCTTTATTCACCGACTTCTCGACTGTTGCTTTCCACTTTTACTCCATACTCTCCCGAAATCTTAGACCAATCCGTCATTTGGTCTTACAACGACATCTTTCTCGTCCCCATCACACTATCAGAATTTGCTGAGGATGATGTTATTTGTTGGGGATGATATTTCTGCTGGGGATGATATTCTTCCTGGTCTTACAACGACATCTTTCTTGTTCCATTACACTTATCTTTGGCCTGTCCTATCCAAATTTCACTTTGCACCATATTGAAAACTGGTAGTAGGCTCTGAAAATCCTTCTTAAAAACAAACTACCATTGAAAAATCTTTAACCAAAGAAATAAAAAAAACAATAACTTCAAGAGATAGAAAAAGAAAAGTCTTTCTGAACAACTGGGGAGAATAAGAAGGAAAATAACTTATCTGAACGGTATAACCGACCCCAATGATCATGTCGTGCATTCTGGATTAAGCAACCCAGTCTATTTATATCAATCAACCTTTCTGATGGCCCTACTTTGCATTTCAAATGCCCCGTAACCCAACTCTTCTGCGAATCCGCATCTTTTTTCTGCTTGATGCCTCGACGGATCCTTTCCGTCAATCTTATCTTGTTTTGCCCCTTTTTGACTCCTTGTCGCCTCATAGTGCCCTTAGAGGGGTTTTCACTAATAAGACTCTCTCATTTCTCTCAACTCCCGTCGCCTTATGGTGCCTGTGGAGGTTTTCACCGATAAGACTCTCTCATTTTATTTCTCTCAACTTCCGTCGCGTTATGGTGCCTGTGAAGGTTTTCGCCGATAAGACTCTCTCATTTTATTTCTCTCAACTTTCGTCGCCTTATGGTGCCTATGAAGGTTTTCACCGATTTCCTTCCTTTTTTTATTTCCCTTTTAATTTCTTTTCCAAAACTAAAAATCCTAAATTAAATTATAGAACCAAATTAACTTATCAAAAATATTAATTAACTTCTAACAACAATGATCACACATAATTAACTATTAATTTAAAATAAAATCACACAATTTGACATTAAATGCTAAAAGTGTAAAGTACATTATTTTTATGATTTTTTCATTCTCGTAAAACAAATTATTATTTAATTAAATCCTAAATGCAAATGCAACATATTTTTTTATATTTTTATTAATTTAACAAATAAACATGCACGAACGAATGCAAACAATAAAAGAAAAATAACAAAAAATTCCAACAATTGAAAACAACACAAAATTATTTTATTTGAATCTTTTGGGAGTAATTCTCATAGGGCAAAAATCACGTGCTCACAAATGGCACGTCCTGAGTTCTAAGTATTTTAATGTAAGCATACAAAGAGGGCCACGCAATTTGTGATTTCATGTGGCGTGGCGCACCTCAAATTATTTTAAAGAATATCCTAAAATGAACTATTATTCTCTATTAAGGTCGTCTAAAGTAAAAACTTATTTAATTATAACTATGAATTAACTACTATTAAAAGCATTCGAGAAAACTCGGGACTCGAGATCAAGCCCAAACTCAAACAAGAGGATCTCCATTATTTAAGACCCCTTAACTCAAGTTTGCTACTTAACTTGAAAGGCCCAAGCCTGCATTACAAAATTAAACCACAACTTTAAATATGAATTCAGGCCTTCAGCATATTTCGAAGCCCAGGAATGAGGAAAATTCAGTCAGCTTTTATAAGAAGCTGTCTCATGTTGGGCCTCAACACAAGCCCAAACGGAGGCAAGCTAGAAATTGGGACTTAGGATCAAATTCCTGATCAGTCCACAATTTAACAAATGAACCAATTCAAAAGAGGCTGGTAATGTTTGGGCTTCTTATTAAATAACTGGGCTCAACTCTCATTTACACAAAAGCTGTCCAGCTTTGGCTCATGAATGAGCCCAAATCCAATATTGATTTTACTTGGGATCTGCTAACAATTTTTGGTAAATCAAACGAACAATTTGAATATGCCAACAGATGGCATGCACAATTTCAACTTGTGTGTATATTGATAACTAACTTCTTCAATCTGAAATTTTACGGCCTTTTAATTTCAAATAATATACTTTTAAAAATTTATTCATGGACTAGAACCTAGAAATGAACAATCAAAATAGCTAGCATATTCAAACTGTAAGTAAACTCAAAGGCTACATAAATGGACTAACGTTATTTGCATACTATTCTATCTTGTGGATTATGAAGCTGTGACATTATTTAAAATTCAATGTACAGGATAACAGAACCAGAACTAACTCTGCTAAATCTAAACTATTAAACATGATGCTCATATAAATCCTGAAATAAAAACAGTTCAACAGTCCTGTTATTACACATAATGCATTGTCCGGATCCTATACCTCTCATACTATAGTGAAGAATAAATACTAGCATTTGAGTATACATGCTTGCAAGCAATGAAGAGTAAATAACACTAGGCTAGGCATCCGGATCAAAGTAAACAGTAAGAAGCAGATTCATAGCAGAAAACCATATGACATTTCAGCATTATCCTCAAGTTTGATCACACATTTGGATTCAACCTTCATATATCATTTGAGACCAAAGGAATACCTAGAAATTAGAATAAAAATCAGAAAATGGAGAGTCAGTTAGGCAGCAGTATAGTAGCAGATGCAGTTTCAGCAGAGAATCAACAATTCCAAGTAAAAAAAAAACCCAGGAAAGAAGGACAGGATGCAATAGACTCCAAAATAACTTCAATCAACCAAGTGACTCAGTTGAATTTGAAAACCAGGCTTTGATGAACCAATTCAATTGAAAAACAGTAAATCTAGAAGGAATTTCTATACCATATTTATTGTGTTGATTTTCAGGATTTTTCTCTCTAGGATCTAATATTTATGTATGTAAACTCTCTACTTCTACATAATTTTTTTTTTTTTGAATTTTTCAGTAGCTTTTCAGGCTTTTAGAACTCTCAAACTTTCAGATTTCAAATTTTTGGTTTGGGATTTGAATTTCAAATTTTCAGATTCTCTCTAGGCTCCAAACTTGTATTGCAAGGCAGGGTACTGCCCCTTTTATAGGCAAAGTTAGGGAAACTTTTAGATTTTTCTTTACACCTTTGCCCCCACTTTTAATTTCAGTTTTTAGCTTAGAAGTCCTTAAAGGACTGACTGATTGCCCAAGTTATATCACTATGTTTCTGAATTTCACATTAGAACCCCCATCTAGAATGTTCTAGTGAGTTCTATTTCAATTACTGCAAGGATTCCCTAGTTGAAATATCTATATTACCCCTGAATCAATTCTGAAATTACTAACCTATGTTAACCTAACTCTAGCCCTTTCAATCTTGGTAAAAAATGACCATGGTTAATTACCAAGGGCTGGAATTATTCAGCTATAACCAAACAGTATTCAATTAACACAAAACCCCAAAAATTGAACTAACAGTCCAACTAACCTATCTTAAGAACTTAAATTAATTCTGATTAACTAAAAATGCAGGCTATTACTATGATTTAAACAAAAAACCAAGATCAAAATTAATAAAATATAAAATCATGTTATCTATTATCAATCAAAACAAAAACCATGAATCAAAACTAAAAATCATAAGAATCATAAATCAAAAATGATTCTATACGAACAGAGAAGAAATCAGAAGAAAAACTTAAACAAAAGAAATCTAGAACACTTATTGATGCAAAAATCAAAGCATATATGAAGAAAATAGAAAAAACTAAATTCAAGCTAGTTTTAATAGCAGGGAGTTCGAATAGAAAAAATAGGAAGACTTACCTATGTAAGATTGAACATGACTGGACTTCGATTTGAGTCTCGAAATGATTTTAAACTTTTGTTCTTCAACAAGAACAAACGAAAATATTATTTTGTGACTCGAATCAGGCTCTGAACTCAAAAATTGGGGAAGAAATCTTGCAGCTTCAAACTCTAGGGTTCTGCCTCTTTTTCGATGTGAAATTCAAGGATTTTGGGTAAGATTTGAAGGAAGCTAATATGGGATTTGGGAAGATGGGGTCCAGGTGGGTCTAGGGTGTGATTTTGGTTGGGTTTGGCGACGACGCTGCCGGATACGGCGGAGGTGGCTATTAGGGTTTTGCTTATTTGAACAATTTGAGTGGGATTTGAGGGGAATGGGGAATGGATTGGGATATAAGGGGAGGAGAGGGAGCTATGGTAAAAATTTGGGGGCATTTGGACCATCGTCGTCGGCGGAGGCGATTTCCGGCCGGCGGCTTACGGTGGGGGACGGCGGAGTTAGGGTTTAGTTGTTGGGATGTGAAAGAGACGAAGGGTAGGGGGGGTTCTTAGGGGGGTGGTGTCATTTGGACATATATATATTAAGTAATGTAGGCTTCTCAATCGATAGATTAAAAAACCTAGACGATTGAGATTAATTCGAGCCAAAACGACGTCGTTTAAGGAGTTAAGGGGGCTGGACCGGGTGGCTTTTGGGTTGGGCCTGGGTTGAGACGGGTTATTTCCATGGGTATCAGGGGTTTGGCTTGGGGCTGGTTTCAAGGGCTTGAGATTTGGGCTGGTAATTACTTTTTAACACTAGCCCAATGGAGGCCAGCCTGTTTTCTTCTCTCTTTTTTTTATTAGTTTTGTTATTACTTTTTTTTCTCTTTTTTTTGGAATTTATAAAATTAAAAATAAAAAGACCTGATTTAATTCTTTAACTAAACTAATTAATTTTCCAGAATTAACTAACTCCTAATTTCAAAGAAAACTAGGACAAATTTGTAAATTAAAAGTAAAAATGCAAAAAGAACCATTTTTGTTATTTTCTTCCATTTTTTGTAATGTTAATTTACTAATAGAGCTAAAAATATAATATTGGGTCCTAAATACAAATGTACTATTTTTGTATTTTGTATGAATTATCATGCACACACAAATAAAAATACACACAAAAATACGCAATTAAATCCTAAAAATCAAATAATAAAATAAAAATCCTAATTCTAAGAAGTCTATAGGAATAATTCAAGCGAGACAAAAATCACGTGCTCGCAATTCGAACCTAAATTTCCAAAGTCCTAAAATCGGCAAGCTTAGTGAAGATTGAGGCCGAAATTGACCTTGTTCACGTATTTTTGTCCGAGAACACATGATTAAGACCTATTTCGGTCAAAATCGAAGGCTCGAGGTTAATTTCAAGATTCGGCCGTGGGTTTTTAGGTATTTGCAGATTATGTCCCTTTTTCGGCATTTTTCTTCTTTTTTTTCTTTCTTTCGTTTAAGATTCATCTCCTTTCTGTTCCCTCTTCTCTTCATCTCTGCTATATGTTTGTTTTAAATATTTGTCCATTGCATAATTAGAGATAGTTTGTTTGTTTTGGGTTTTATTATTGTTAAAACTAATTATGTTCATTTCCCTTTTCTTTTGATTTTTGTTTCTTCTTAAAGTTCCCGGTTTGTTACCTTAGCCCATTAAATTGGGATTTTAGATTAGGGCTCGAACTAAGCTTTAAAATCAGAAGCCCAAAAAAGGGATTAGACTCGGGTCTTGCAAGCTCAAATGGGGCTTGAACTATTGGGTCAATTTGACCCATGACCCATATTTGTCTGGTCTCTGAAGTAAAAATGGGGCTCCTAAGGGGTAGTTTAGGAATTCTAGGTGTGGGCAATCTCAGTAATTGAATTAGGAAGCTGCTAGGAAGGTGTCATTGGGACCTAAATGAAAACTGATTTTTTGAGCTAAGGTTAATCAAGAAAAAATGAAAATTTCAAAAGGATTTAGGTGCAAAACTAAATGCATTTCTGCAACCCTAAAACCTAGCCTATAAAGACACCTTTTCTTCAAGCTCAAGAAGAAATTAGGGACAAAATTCCTGAAAAAGCTGTAACGGGTGAGTTTCTTTGAAAAATTCTGAATTCTATTGCTGAAAAGTACTAAAATTCTGTTTTGGTTTTTGGATTTCTGAGTCTTCTGTTAGCTAGAACTCTTGAAGAATTTCAAAATCGTATTGCTGGGGTTAAGAAATGGTTTGAATCTGGTTTGAAGTTGGGTTTTGGTCTTCTGTGTATCACTATACCATTGCTGGTTTGAGCTGCGTTTCGCTGGTTGTTTCTATTGCTGGGTTTTAGTTCTACAACTGTTGTCTACTGATTTTGCACTTCTTTATTTCCATTTTATTTTCAGGTATTTCTCACCTTCTTGACATGTGAAATGGAGGATCATGAAGTTATTTATTTGAATTAAAATATTAGAACATATCGATTTATAAAATGTTATTTCCTGCATTCTCTAAATCAAATTCTGTAGTCAGTTGATTCCCTTTGGTTATGTCTGCCTGTCTTTGTCTTAGTTTTAAGCTTGGTTTTGTAATATTGGATAAATTATGGGTTTTAGTCATTTGGTCTATATGAGTGTGAGCCTGGTGTTTTTGTATAAAAGGGACTCTAAAGGGTATTTGCAACAAATATTCAGTCAAGTTATATGTCAGTTCATGTTGAAATCAATGCACTGTTTGATATGGATCTCTGATTTTAACCTTATCTAAATGACAAACGTCGGCTAGAATACGAAACCTTCCTTTGAAGTCTAAATTAGTAAATGTTTTTCTGTTATTTTGAGGTTGTGGAATGCTGATGGTTAAAATTTATGATGGTATTAAATGTCGGATAACAAGAATGAGTTGTGGTGAGATTGTATCTTCTGCATAAAGAGAAATTGACGCTAAATGTGCTTTGGTATTTGTTTAAAAACAATGAGTAGTTGTTTTGATTTTTCTGAAGCAATATGACATGTAATTTTGAATTCGAACGCATGATGTCTTGTGCTGTGAGGGGACTCGATCTTGAGTCCTAGGCTTGGACTATCTGTTCTCAAGGTTGGGCTCCCTTTGGGCCCGGCTTGGACTATCGTGAAATTGGCAATTTGACAGTCTTGCATTTCTGTTAGGTTATTGGGCCTCACGTTAGGCCCAAGCTTTTAAAGGCTGGATCTTATAAATGTTAGTTTTCCTATTTAATGGATCAAGTTTGAACTTTAGTTTAAAGTAATTTTAATTTCTTTAAAACAATCCTCAATTAATTAGTTGGGCTTTTAAAAGTAGATTGGAGGTGTGCTATATTAGGCGAGACATAGTTTATGGGCCCTCCAAAAATTTAGTTCAAGTTCCTTTTAAAATTGGAATCGAGGTGTTCCGTGCCAAATAAAAACTCAAAATGCATGAGCCTCATTTGATTAATTTTAATCCTTAGAAATCGAGGTGCGCCGTTTAGTTGAATTTTCCATGGCCCTTGCAAAGTTAAAAGTGCGTAGTTGCTTTAGGCGCGGTATTTTAAAAAAATTACTTTCCTAAATTCGGGTGTGCATTTCATGTGATCCAAATCCAAATTTCAACGACGTTAAATAAAATATGTCGTGGACTGCGGGTGCATTTCATGTGCGTGGTCCAAAGAGGTATTTTAGATGACATTGAAATCTTCCTTAAAAATAATTAAAAGCAGTTAACAATTTAAAATTATACCATAGGCTAAACATGTATTAAAATCAAATAATAGGCCAGTTATGATAGTTTAAGCGACCGTACTTGAACTACGGAATCCAAGATCCATTGTCACACAAATATGTTTAATTTTTAAATTGCTGTCGGATGTTGTTAGAGAGGGCCAATAACACTGCTCCTAAAGTCATATTTGGAATCCTATTAGTATCCCAAATTGCTGTCGGATGTTGTTAGAGAGGGCCACAGATAATGACTCACATGACCTTGACTCTACGTGGCATGTACTTATTCATCTGTCATTATTATTAAGATAACCAGAAGAAAAGGGCAATGAAGCTTTTAAACTATGAAAGGGGAATTGTAACTGTCAAAGACCCAAGAGAAGCTCCCATACCTAGTATTGTTGGAGTACCATGACAAGCTGGAGGCTTATATAGTGTATAGTAGAATTTCTCAAAATTAATTGTATTAAGATCTGGAATACTTGTTTCCTTTTTGAGTGAGGAAATGACAAATATTTGTGAAATTCGGAAGGTTACAAGACAGAAAAAGGGTAAAAAAAAAAGGATTACATATTGAGAAAGAAATAAAAATTACTCCTACATAATTTACTTAATGGTTTGATTATAAAATATATCGATGATAAACGNTTCTGCCGCGACCGCGGTAGAACCGCAGCAGGCAGATTTCGGGAGCCCCTCTGGCCGCGGTTCTGCCGCGATCGCGGTAGAACCGCGGCAGGCAGCGTATTTTCAGAAAAGGCACCTTTTCCAGACAACTCTTCTGATATTTGCCTATAAATTCTGAGGCAAGGCTGCATTTTCTACATACGAAAAATACTCCAGAACTTCTTTCTTTCTAAATATACTGCATCCTAATTCGCAATCTCTCTCTCTCAAATTTGTAAGTGTGATTTTGCTCCGTTCTTTGAGTTCGTTGGCATCCTGCAGTTTGTATTCCCACTGTTGCAGGAAGGTTTATTCCATTTATCCTGGGAGGATTTAATCCATTACCTTGGCAACGTGTGAGGGGGTTAAAATTCCTTAAGGACACACAAGAAACTTGTGGACTCGGAATATTTCTGATTCTCTACTATTTTTAGATTTCTTTAATTCTCCTAACAATTTTTCTGATTTTTGGTTTAGCACAGTAACGCTCACAAGCTTAAGGAATTTTAAATTACTAATGTTTCTGTGTTGATTATATATTAAACTGTTTTCTATATACTTTGTTGGAGACTAAAGCCTTGTTGTTTTCTACTCAAATAATTGTTTCTATCCGATTTAAAGTACATAAAAACTTTGCCGGAATAATAAATGTACGGGTTTGAAGTATATAAAAACTTTACCATTGTTACGTGTTGTATGTTTGGTTTGGTATTCAGTTTGAAGATATCAAAATTTTACTGATTTAACAAAAGTTCTGTATTGTTTTCAACTTTAAAGAAATATAACGAATGAAAACCAAACTAATGGAAGTGTTGCGGGAACGGGTGCTACTGTTATGAGTGTTGCTGCCTCGTCAAGCCGTTCTACTCCTGCTCATGTTATGGCACCGGCAGAAAAACTCGGAAAGTTTTTCGGTATTGACTTCAAACACTGGAAAATGAAGATGCTCTTCTATCTTACTACGTTGAGTTTGCAACGTTTCATCAAGGAGGATCCTCCGGTCTTGGCAGAAAATACTCCGGATGATGAACGACTTGTTGTAACTGAAGCATGGAAACATTCTGATTTCTTGTGCAGAAATTACATTTTGAGTTGTTTGGAAGATGGATTGTACAATGTCTATAGTGTCATGGAAACTTCAAAAGCCTTATGGAATGCGCTTGAGAAGAAGTACAAGACTGAGGATGCCGGACTTACGAAGTTCGTGGCTANACGTCAATTTCCACAAACTTTTATTTTCTAAATTTAACTTTAAATGATTTTTTCAACTTCAAATATTTGTTCAAACATCCGACAGCATCCTATTAGTATCCCAAATAGTTACATTAGTGTTTTGGTCTACTGCCCACCTGATGCCTTTGTTGCAAATGGAACAACCTTTTAGGAGACTAATCCAAAGGCTTGTTGAGAATTCTCCAAGCAAGACTCATTAGAAGCATGTCCTTTTTGATACCTAGACCACCCTGAGCTCTAGCTCTAGCAATTATATCCCACTTAATTAAGTGAAGCTTTTTTTTCCTTCAATGTCAACAATTCAACATTGTTGGCTGCCAAATCAAAGAAATTCTCAGCAAAATATTTTCCTTAAGCATATGCTCATTACTTTGGCTTGAGATGNGAGGTTTTTGGATTTCAAGATGATTGACACTAGGTCGGTCATAACTCAAGTCTAAGAATTACAAGTCATTGTGCATTACCTCCTTGCTGAAGGTATGACCCGAATCAATAAGATTATTAATAAGATTTATCTTATTATTAATTATGAATTTGTTATTGAAGGTATGGTCATAGATGAGGCCTTTCAAGTCGCTGCTTTCATTGAGAAATTACCTCAGTTGTGGAAGGATTTTAAGAACTATCTTAAACACAAGAGGAAGGAAATGACACTAGAATACTTGATTGTTCGTTTGAGGATAGAAGAAGACAACAAAAATACTGAAAAGAAGTCACGTGANTCTTAACAAAGATTTGTTACAACGGAAGCAAATGAAGACACTTCTATTTGCTCTTACTGCATGATTGTCAATGCGATTATCATTGTCCCCTATAACTAGCGTGGTGAATAAACTTCTCAATATGATATTATATGATATCCAAACTGTAATACGTACACAATCAGAATCACCAGTTCTAATATATCTGTCTCCAACATATTATTGTATCCAAATCTTGATTTCATTATATCTCAGTACTCCTCGCTACAGCAAACCATGAATCTCCACGGGTATTCGCTTCTAATTCCTCTTCTTGTATTCATTTTGTTCCTCCACCAATGGTTTTACTACATCAAATACCCAAAAAAAGTTACCCCCATCTCCGAGAAAGCTTCCAGTTATAGGAAATCTTCATCAACTTGGGTCACATCCTCATCGTTCTCTCCATAAATTATCAGAAAAATATGGTCCAGTCGTGCTACTTCACTTGGGCAGTAAGCCAGTGGTCTTTGCTTCCTCTGTTGATGCTGCTCGTGATATCATGAAAACCCACGATCTCGTCTGGTCAACCAGACCTAAATCCAGCATTGCTGATAGACTATTTTATGGCTCCAAAGATATAGCCTTCAGTCCTTATGGTGAATATTGGAGGCAAGTTCGAAGTGTTACTTGTTGGATTTTAAGCCATTGGGTTTTAAAATAGAAGAAGTGTGAATTGGAAATGGAGGAAAAATAAAAATTTGAAGAAGTGAACTTTTGTCTTCCACTTTGCCCCTCATTGGTGAGGGACAATCACATTTGTGTGCTTATATATAGATTCATTTCTTAAAGCTCATAAAAGGAATTGAAGAAATGAACCCTCGCGCCGTCGTTGTCGCTAGCTCGGCTCGGCTTCGGCTTCGGCTTTGGATAAGATTATTTTTGGACAAAATTTATTTAATTATTTAATAATTAATTAAAATGCCAAATCACTGCTGAAAATACGTTCAGAGGGCCTCGCTGGCCGCGGTTCTGCCGCGACCGCGGTAGAACCGCAGCAGGCAGATTTCGGGAGCCCCTCTGGCCGCGGTTCTGCCGCGATCGCGGTAGAACCGCGGCAGGC
>MU679375.1:30224-147671 GCA_026770625.1 Nicotiana glauca | reverse complement strand
AAAGCAATCAAGAAGAATGATACTTGGGAGTTGGCCACACTTCCAAAAGGCAAAAGCACCATTGGTGTCAAATGGGTATACAAGTTGAAGAAAAATTCCAAGGGAGGAGTGGAAAGGTATAAAGCAAGATTAGTTTCCAAGGGATACAACCAAAAGGCCGGTATTGACTATGATGAAGTTTTTGCGCCGGTTGCTCGTTTGGAAACAATCCGTTTTATTATTTCTTTGGCAGCTCAAAATCAATGGAAGATTCATCAAATGGATGTCAAGTCGGCCTTCTTGAATAGTGTTTTGGAGGAAGAAATGTATATTGATCAACCTTTGGGCTATAAGGTTGAAGGACATGAAGACAAAGTGCTAAAATTGAAGAAGGCACTTTATGGCTTGAAGCAAGCCCCACGGGCTTGGAATAGTAGAATTGACAAATATTTTCAAGCAAATGGTTTTTCAAAGTGTCCACATGAACATGCACTTTATGTCAAGATTGCTAAAAATGGTGACGTCTTACTTGTTTGCTTGTATGTAGATGATTTGATCTTTACAGGAAATAATCCAAAGATGTTTGAAGAATTCAAGGAGGCTATGGCAAGAGAGTTTGAGATGACGGACATTGGCTTAATGTCCTACTACCTTGGAATTAAAGTGCAACAAAGGGATGATGGAATTTTTATTTCTCAAGAAGAATATGCAAAGGAAATTCTCAAGAAGTTTGATATGGAGAATTGCAATCCAGTTAGCACCCCCGTTGAATGTGGAGTTAAAATATCCAAGCATGGAGATGGAGAAAAGGTCAATCCCACACTTTTCAAGAGTCTTGTTGGAAGCTTAAGGTACTTGACATGTACAAGGCCGGATATTCTTTTTGGTGTTGGACTTGTGAGTCGCTTTATGGAAGAGCCTACTACCTCCCATTTGAAGGTAACCAAAAGAATACTTCGGTACATCAAAGGTACACTTGATTATGGAATATTTTATTCATTTTCCAAGGACTCCAAACTTGTTGGATATTGTGATAGTGATTGGGCTGGTGATATTGATGATAGAAAGAGTACTACCGGGTTTGTTTTCTTTCTTGGAAATTCCGCATTTACATGGAATTCTAAGAAGCAACCAATTGTGACTTTGTCAACTTGTGAAGCGGAGTATGTGGCAGCTTGTTCTTGTGTGTGTCATGCAATTTGGCTAAGGAGCTTGTTCGAGGAACTTCACCAACCACAAGAAGATGCTACAAAGATTTTTGTTGACAACAGATCGGCTATTGAATTGGCCAAGAACCCGGTGTTTCATGAAAGAAGCAAGCATATTGATACGAGGTATCACTTTATTAGAGATTGCATATCTAATAAAGTTGTGGAGCTTGAGCATGTGAAGTCACAAGATCAAATTGCGGATATTTTCACCAAGCCGTTGAAGATTGAGCTTTTTCAAAAGCTAAGGATGGCACTTGGAGTGATGAAACAAGTTTAAGGGGGAATGTTGAAATGTGAAACATAATAAACTTGTTTCCATTAGTTCACATTAGTTTACATTTGTCTACATGTGTCTACATTAGTTCATGAACTAGACATTAAGTAAGTACATGCATTAGAGTGTGAATTTCTTTATGCATTGGTGTCATCCATGTACCTTGAATGAAGTGAGGTGTGAACTTAGTTATTGTGTTTACATATACACTAGGCTAGATGCATGAAAGAGTTCTCCTATAAATAGCTATGTAATCTAGCCATTTGATGTAAGCCAAGTTGAATAGAAATCCTCCTTTCCTCCATTTTTCTTCTTTGTGAGTTTTGAGTGTTCTTTTGTGTTGTCTTGCTCTCCCAAAATTTCTAACAGTATTAGCGGTAATCAATCACATCATTTATATATCTTTAAAATCCTTGTCATTCTTTTACTTTATGGAGTATTTAATTTGTTTACCAAATGACTTTTTTTTGTAGGACATCTTTGCGGCAGGAAGTGATACAACTCACACAGTGTTAGAATAGGCCATGACAGAGCTTCTAAGGCATTCCAATGCCATGAAAATGTTGGAAACCAGGTATAAACAGCGGAAGCAAATAGCCACGATCACTTGCATGTAATATAGACAACACATAATCATAGATATTAATCGAACATAAAATCGATACTTATCTCTTGAAGCGTGACTGCGATCGCGAGAAGCCTCCAAGCATGAGCAAAAACCATCCACGAGTTCATCCTCCAGTTCCACGGTCTTCTGCTGTGTGACCCGAATAATGCCTGAAATTAGCAAAATTCGTGTGGGCGAATTTCTCCTAGGAAAAGCATGTAGTAAAACCTTGCCTCCTTATGGAATAAGACCTCTTTATATAGCCACATGTTTTAGGGTTTGAAACCCTTTTCCTAAACCTGTTGGGTCTTCCTTTTCCACCAGGAAATAGAATTCCATTTAATTCCTAATTATTCGGGCACATCAGGTACTACAGTATTTAATTAACGAGGCTTCCTATTATCGACTTAATTCGAAATATTCGAATTACTACTTCCATAATAAGTTACGAATTATTCCACTAAAAATTCGTAACTGCACTCTGCAGTTCAATTTTGAAATTCTTCCATTAAATCTTATTTAACTCCCCATGTTAAGATTCAGATAGTAAATAAATAAATTAAATTACTGACAATTTAATTCATTGATTATTTCCTTTAGACTTTCTCTTAACTTATTTCATGTGACGGATACAAAATCCACCTGCAGGGTTTACACATGAAAACTTATAAGCTTTCATAAAGGGGTATCATTTATCTCTAAACCGAGACATGGATTCCATCAACTAACTATTACTTTGCCAATGTATATTACTATTGTCCAATTTACCAGGCATATTGACCCACGAAAGAATCTCGCCTTTTAATAAATCAAAACAATAATAATATACACAGCTAATAACAATTATATCAAGATTAAGAGTATAAGTACATTTAATGGCTAGAGAGTTTTATTTTATTAAATCAGTATAAAATACTTATCTCTACTTGGTCCGTTCAATACATACAAAATGTACTAGCACAAGAAGTTGGAATTAAACAATTCCCATAATCAAGATAAATTATCTCTAATCTTGTGCTACAATCATTCCTGATGGTTTGTCCAATTCCATCATTAGATTGTGAACATGATCTTTATACTTATAAGGACCGAGGATTTAATCTTCCGTGTATAAGCTAAACTCTATACACTAAATCATCTACTATATAAGTAAATGACACAAACGAATGTATGATCTATTTAAAACTTTATTAAAATTGAATAATGTCACGACCCAACTCCCAAACCCGGTCGTGATGGCGCCTCTCGTGAAGACAAGGCCAGCCAACAGACATCAATACTTCTTTAATACTTACTTAGCATAAATAAGTCTAAAACATTAATAAAATTATCATATGTGCGGAAGAAAAATAATAAAATAGGGAACCATTCCGATACAGCCTGACCGGGGTGTCACAAGTCACAAGCATCTAGAAGGATTTTTAAGTCAACTACAAGACCTGTAATACATGGATTAAAAATTTTAGAATCAAAAGAATAAATATGGTGCCGCGAACGCTGGCGGTCACCTTTCTCGGCTACAATAGCAAAATCTTCAACCAGCTCAAACCCGCTACCGGGTAAACCAATACCTGCATCTGCACGCGAGGTGAAGGGAGTAAAGTGAGTACTCCAACACAGTGAGTAATAAAGGTAAATAATAACTGAGCAGCAAGAAACCACATAAAGCAAGTCATCATGCTATATAGTACAGTGTAACCCTTTGAGAAAACTGTGAAACCGTGAAATCTTTGGAAATATCTGGACTCAGTTTTAAACCACTTTTGAAAACATCTTTTTCCAACAGTTAAGAAAATGAATGCGAAACAGATAGTGCAAGCCAGCACATAAGTCAGCCCCTCGGGCACAGCACTCCATTAACAAATAATACCAGGGTATCAGGTAAGTAGTGCAAGAAGTAGCATGGATGTGCTGAATGTCATGACACGTAATACAAACCGGAACCAATGCATGAGTGCAATGCAATGCATATGACCAGTACACTCAGGTACCCACTGTGGCGTACAGTCCGAGCCAACCATATGTTTATCGTCGATGGCGCTCACTGGGGGTGTCTACAGACTGCGGAGGGGCTCCTACAGCCCAAGCGCAATAATCAAGCCATCTCGTGGCATCAACCAGGCCCTTGGCCTCAATATCAATATAGTACCGCTGCGGCGCGCAGCCCGAGCCAACCATATATCCAGAATTCACTATAACACTGCTGCGGCATACAGCCAGATCCATGCTCAGTCCAGAAATGTACATAAGCCACTTGGGCAATATAAAAATAATAGTTCTCAGCTCAACACGCCAATAAAATGTTGTTTAAGTTTTCAAATCTTAGAAAAATGGCTGAGTTTGCAAATCAGTATTAAAACCCTGGACCGGGATCAAATAGTATGCAAAAAAATACGAAAACAGTGACATCAATCCCTGAAGGATTCACATAGTTGGCATGAAGCCCAAACATGGCAATCAGCCAAATTATGATGATAACAAGTAGTTTCAGTCAAATACGCGGTAAAAATCAACAACCGGGACGGATCAAGTCACAATCCCTAATGGTTCTCTACCCCACGCTCATATCCGGCTTGCAAGTCACCTCAATACAGCACTATGATGTGCAAATCCGGGGTTTCAAACCCCCAGACTATCATTTACAATCATTACTCACCTCGAACTGGTGAAATCTCTAGCTCGCGACGCCTTTGCCCCTCAAATCGGCCTCCAAGCGCGTCGAATCTAACCAAAATCAGAGCGAATACATCACAATATGCTAAGGGAACAATACCCAATTGAAAACAATCGAAAAATAGCAAAGATCTCGAAACTACCAAAATTCGAGCCCCGAGCCCACTTCTCGAAAAATTATAAAATTCACACCACCGGATTCCTCGTCTCGCCACGAGTTCATACATATCAAATTTACCAAAATCGAAGCTCAAATGTCCCCTCAAATCCCAAATTTTCATTTCAAAAGTCAAGCCCTGGTTCTTCCAATTTTACTCAAATTTCCATGAATTTACAGATTGATTCTTCAATAAAATGATGTTTCTAGGCCATAGGACTCACCTCCAATCAATTCCCGTCGAAACGCTCTTCAATTTCTACCAAAAATCTCTCAAGGTGCTCAACAATGGAGGAAAATGGACCAAGCTTCGCGGATGAAATAATATAAAAACCCTTCTGTCTAGGTGCAATTTACCCTACGCGAACGCGGTCAACACCCCCCGCGTTCGCGATGACCAGAAAATGTTGACCAAAATTTAAATCTTCGCGAACGCAACTCCCAGCACGCGAACGCGAACCTTCAGAAGCTCTAACTATGCGAACGCGTGCCCTTTGACGCGAACGCGATGAACAAATTTCACCAGGCCTTAATTTCCTTCTACGCGATCGCGGGAACACCATCGCGATCGCAATGCTTCGCCTTTCAGAACTACGCGAACGCAGCCCTCTCCCACACGAACATGAAGACTAACTTTCCAAACCCTCACATTTCCTCTACGCGTTCGCGATATCACCCAAGCGAACGTGAAGAGCAAATCTCTGCAACACCAACAGCTGAAAATCTGCTACTTTTAAAGTCTAAAAATAGTCTGATTGACCACCTGAAATCACCCCGAGACCCCCGAGACCTCAACCAAAAGCACCAGAACACCCTAATACATTATTCAAACTTATTCCAATCTTCAAAACACATCAAACAATGCTAAAACCATTAAATCACATCGGATTCAAGCCTAAGTTTCTTCAAAACTTGCGAAATACGCATTTGATAAAAAACCCGACCAAAACACCTCCGAATGACCTAAAATTTTGCACACACAACCAAAATCACCTAACAGAACTACTGCAGCTCTCGAAATTCCATTCCGACCCTCAGATCAAAATCTCACCTATCAACCGGAATTCGCCAAAATACTAACTTCGCCAATTCAATCCTAATTCTACACCGGACCTCCAAAATAAATTCCGATCACACTCCTAAGTCATTAATCACCCCCAAAGCTAACTGAATCATCGGAATTCAAATCCTAGCCCTCTAACACAATAGTCAACATCCGGTTGACTTTTCCAACTTAAGCTTTCCTTAAAGAGACTAAGTGTCATATTTCTTGTCAAAACCAATCCAAATCAACTCTAACACACCAAATACTGATAACGAAGCATGAAGAGGCATAAAATGGGGGAAATAGGGCGGTAACTCCTGAGACGACGGGTGGGGTCGTCACATCCTCTCCAACTTAAACAAACGCTCGTCCGTGAGCGTACCCAGAGTTGTACTAGAAGCCAACCAATAGCTGAATGACCATACCAAGCATATACCCGGGGTGATCCCACGTCACCCTATCTCACATAGGTCTAATAACACAACATAGCTAAAATCTCGCAATCCATCTAGACCATAAACCGTAGAACCACATTGCACTTTCCGAAATCATACACAAGATCAGAACCTCACTTCTATACTCAGAATAAGTCCTAACCAACTGTAATAATCCATACCTGCAACCCCCAGGTGCAATCACATGATATACCATATGACCCAAATACTCGAAACGATAACTTCTATCCATAGCAGTTGCCCACAACACCCGAATACCGGTAGGAAACCTCTTATTAGCTAAAATCTTATTCCAACACTTTCGTATACTGCCAACGATAAATGAAACACGCAATAAACCGCAACCATTTCTCAGATCAACCATTCATGAAGCCACTTCTCTTTGGACTAATACCACAACAGATTTCCGAGCCGAACCTCGATATTATCCTTCTAACAAGCTAAAATTAAATATGTTCGTATTCATTAATGACTCCCACGATCACCTCGAATCCAACACACTAATCTGGTGATATGACACCTTAACACAGACCTAAGCCACAACTTGCACAATACACATACCAATAAGAAACGGTCAGAACATACTCAAATCATGGCAAATGACTCAAATGAAAGAGTTGTACCTCAAGTTCATCGGTACCATTACAACACAAGGCTGAGATCCCGTCTCACATCATAGAATATAACACATGAATCTACCCCGAAGATAATATCTCCATGTGGCCTCACCACAATGCGCGATCCTACCCAAACACTGTTACCCACGAAACACCTCAAGTTACTATGCGCAAAATCGATAGCCACGCACAATTTGATGTCTGGAACCAAAGCAATTCATTACATCCATAGCGAAATAAATAACATATGACTCGCAACCCGATAGGTGCCATCTGCTGGTCTTAGGAATACAAACCACTCTGCTAGAACATAATTTGATGCACCTCGCCACGTAACCCGCAGCATTTTCCGACATAGCCCATAGCACAATAGTCTAGAATAACCGAACACTGAGACAACTAGTCTACACCCCAATATCATATCCAAAATCTAATATACCAAGCAAAGAAAGATCCATACAAATAGTGCCTCCAAATCTTCAAAGCATAAACTATAGCAGCCAACTCCAAATCATGTACAGGGTAGTTCTTCTCGTGGGGCTTCAACTGACGAGAAGCATATGCAATAACTCTACCCTCCTGAATCAATACACATCTGATCCCAACCATCGAAACATCACAATACACCGTGTAAGAACCTGAAGCTGATGGCAATACCAATACTGGAGCTGTGGTCAAAGCTGTCTTGAGCTTCTGAAAGCTCTCCTCGCACTCATCCGACCATACAAATGGTGCATTCTTCTGCCTGAACTTGGTCAAGGGCAAAGCAATAGATGAAAAACCCTGAACGAACCGACGATAATAACTCGCCAAACCAAGGAAACTCCGAATCTCTATGGCTGAGGATGGTCTAGGCCAACTCTGCACCGCCTCTATCTTCTTTGGATCAACCTGAATGCCATCACTGGACACCACGTGCCCCAGGAAAGCCACAGAACCAAGCCAGAACTCACACTTGGAGAACTTTTCATAAAGCTTCTCCTCCCTCAGTCTCTACAATACCACTCTCAAATGTTGTGCGTGCTCCTCCTGGCTATGCGAGTATACTAGGATGTCATTAATAAACACAATCACAAATGAATCCAGATACAACTGAAATACACTGCTCATCAAGTGCATGAACGCGGGTGGGGCATTAGTTAGCCCGAAAGACATAACCAGAAACTCATAGTGCCTATATCTCATCCTGAAAGCCGTCTTCATAATATCTGAATCCCTAATCTTCAGCTGGTGTTAGCCTGAACAGAGATCAATCTTGGAGAATACCTTTGCCCCCTGAAGCCGGTCAAATAAATCATCAATACGGGGTAGAGGATACTTGTTCTTCACTGTCACCTTGTTCAGTTTCCCGTAGTCAATGCACATTCTCATCGTGCCATCCTTCTTCTTCACAAATAAGACCGACGCACCCACGGTGACACACTCGGGCGAATGAACCCCTTATGTAGGAGTTCCTGAAGCTGCTCCTTTAACTCCTTTAACTCTGCTGGTGCCATACGATAGAGAGGAATAGAAATGGGCTGAGTGCCTGGCACCAAGTCAATACCAAAGTCAATATCCCTGTCCGGCGGCATGCCCGACAGGTCTGCAGGGAACACATCAGGGAACTCCCTCACAACAGGAACAGAATCAAGACTAGGAGCCTCAGCTCCCACATCCCTAAAAAAAGCCAAGTATGATAGACAACCCTTCCCAACCATCCGCTGGGCCTTTAGAAAAGAAATCACCCTGCTAGGCACATTGTCATACCACGCCACTCGATCCTCGGAACACCCGGAATAGCCAACGTGACTATCTTAGCATGACAGTCTAGAATAGCATGGTATGGAGATAACCAATCCATACCCAGGATAACATCAAAATCTACCATGCTCAGCAATAACAAATTAACTCGGTCTCCAGACCCCGAATAGTCACCAGACAAGACCGATACACATGGTCCACAACAATAGTATCGTCTACCGGGGTAGATATATACACAGGCAAAGTGAGACAACCACGGGTCATACCCAGATGATGGGCAAAATATGAAGACACATAAGAGTAGGTAGACCCGGAATCAAACAAGACAGAGGCATCCATGTGGCAGACTGGGATAATACCTGTGATAACAGCATCTGATGCAATGGCGTCCCTCCTGTTTGGGAGAGAATATAATCGAGCCTGGCCATCGCCAGATCGGTCTCCACCCCTAGGGCAGCCCCTAGCTGCCTGGCCCCCACCCCTACCTGACTGGGAGGGTGCTAAAGTAGATGGAGTAGAAGATGAGGGCTGATACCTCTACTGAGACCGACCACCACGAAGCCGAGGACACTGTCTCCTCATATGGCCAAACTCACCGCACTCGAAGCAACTGCCTGGTACCGGAGAAGGGGACTGAAGGGAACCCCTCGCTGCTGAAGAACTCTGGGCTGAAGAGGCAGGAATAGAGCTATGTGTTGGGAGGGCACTAAGTGAAGACTGGCCCTGCTGAAATCCCTGAGGACTACGGCCTGAAGAAGCCCCACTGTACTCTGGACGACCTGATCGAGGAGGCCTGAAGGAATGACCTCTGCCACGCTGGAACTGGCCCCTAGACGGAGCACCACCAAAGCTACCTGAACTTCGAGGCCTCTTGGCCTCCCTCTCCTCATGCTCTCTGCGGCGAACCGTCTCGATCTCTCGAGCCATGTCAACTACCTCCTCGAACGAGGCACCAATAACCCTCTCTCTGGTCATCAAAATGCGAAGTGAATAGTTGAGGCCATCCACGAACCTCCTAATCCTCTCCCGATCTGTCGGGATAATCCAAGTAGCATGCCGAGCTAACTGCGTAAACCTCATCTCGTACTGGGTCACAGATATGTACCCCTGAACCAACCGCTCAAACTGATGCCGCAACTCCTCTCTACGAGATTGCGGGACGTACTTCTCCAGAAAGAGAGTAGAAGGCTACTGCCATGTGAGGGGCGCGGCACCAACAGGCCTACGCCTCTCGAAATCCTCCCACCATGCAAATGCAGGCCCTGAGAACTGGAAAGTAGTAAAAGCCACTCCATTAGACTCCAAAATCCCTGCGGTGCGAAGCATACACTGACACTTGTCTAGAAATCCCTGGCATCCTCGCCCTCCGCACCACTGAACGTCGGAGGCTGGAGCCTACCGAACCTCTCTAGTCGACGCTGCTCATCGTCTGGCATAGCTGGAACCATAAAATTTGGAGTTGGTGCGACTGGTGCAACTGGCGCAACTGGTGCAACTGGCGCAACTAGTGCAACTGGCCTAGCTGGGGCTGCTCCTGGTGTCTGCAATCCCTGAACAACCTGCTCAGGTGTACGAGCAACAGGGGTCTGATGAACTCCCCCGATCTGTGAGGTAGCTGCTGCAGTAGTGGCTGAGACTGCCTGAGCCAGGCCAGTGCAGACGAATAGTATCTGAGCTAAGGCCTCCTGGAGGCCAGGAATCACAATGGGCACTGCCGGTGCCTGAACAGGTGCTGCTGGAGCATCTACAGCTGGAGGTTGGTCCTGAACCGGGGCAGCTGGTGGATCTACAGGTGCTGACCTTGCTGGTCTGCTTCAACCACGACCACGAACACGACCGCGCCTACGACCTCTAGTGGGTGGTAATGGTGGTCGCCCGTCATGTTCGGTAGCACGAGTTCTCGCCATCTACGAGAGAATAGAGTACAGAAGTTTAGTTCTTGAATCAACAAAGCCGCACGACAAGAATTTCAAGAATATGAAGTGTTTCCTAAAGGTTATGCAGCCTCTCGAGGATAAATACAGACGTCTCTGTACTGATCCGCTAGACTTTACTAAACCGGCTCATAACTCGTGAGGCCTAGTAACCTAGGCTCTGATACCAACTTGTCACGACCCCAATCCCGGTCATGATGGCGCCCAACACAATTGCTAGGCAAGCCCGACCATTTTAACACTCTCAACCCAAGTACGAAAACCCATTACCAATTAATAGAGTTAATTTAGCAGTTAACAAGATTTCCAACCCGATAATAAATAGAAACAATACGGAGAAACCATAACAACTATCAAAACACTCCAAACAGATCTGGGGTCACGAGTCTAGAGCCTCTAAATACAACTGAGTATCAAATCTACATATAAAAAAGTCTAAGATGCGGAAACAAAAGGGAGAAGGGGAGAGGTCGGGTCCTGCGGATGCCATGCAACTACCTCGACAACTAAATCTGTAAGCAGCCAATAACTCTACTGAGCCTCCGGGATACCTATATCTGCACACATGGTGCAGGGAGTAAAGTGAGTACTCCAACTCAGTGAGTAATAAACATATATAATGGTTGAAGATAAGAAATCACGAAATATTACAATGTAAAGCTATAACTAGCAATCCAGCATATTTAACGGTGTAATAGCAGCAAATCAATGATAGGTAAAATAAATAAATATCAATGCATGAATGCAATGCAATGTGTATGACCGCTGCGGCGCGCAGTCCGATCCATTTGAGTACCCGCGCTCACTGTGGAGGTTCAGACTCCGGAAGGGCTCTTACAGCCCAAGCGCAATATCAATCATAACATCGCTGCGGCGTGCAGCCCGATCCATACTCAGTCCAGAATATGCACGTAAACCACTCGGGTAATATTAGAGTAATATCTCTCAGCTCACAATGTCAGAAAAATGTAGTTTAAGTTTCAAATCTTAGAAATATGGCTGAACATTTCAAAACAGTATTTAAACTCAGGACGGAAATCATTTAACATGCCAAGTGATATGGACACAGTGATAATAATCCCTGAAGGATGCAAATGATCGGCACAAAGCCCAATTATATCCATAAAATCCAAGTAGGATGATTACCAAATAATTTCTAGTTAGGAACATAGTACGAATATCACTCGGGACAGACTAAGTAACAATCCCCAATCACAAACGACCCCGCACTCGTCATAGAGTATGTGTCTCGCCTCAATATAGCATCACGATGCGATATTCTCGGGTTTCAAACCCTCAGGTCATCATCTACATCTATTACTCACCTTCAGCCGGCCACAAATCTAGCTCGCTATGCCTTTTCCTCTCGAATCAACCTCCTCGCATGACAAATCTGATCGAAACCACAAGGAATACGTTACAATAGGCTAATGGAACATAACCCAATCAAAAAGACTCGAAAAACATCAAAAATCACGAAGTTGGAAAAACCCGAGCCCCGGGCCCACTTCTCGAAAAATTACAAAATTCACATCACCGGATTCCTCGTCTCACCACGAGTCCATACATATCAAATTTACCAAAATCGTAGTTCAAATGCCCTTTCAAATCCCAAGTTTTCATTTCAAAAACCAAGCCCTAGTTCTTCCAATTTTTCACTCAAATTTCCAAGAATTAAAGGTTGGTTGTTCAATAAAATCAAGTTTCTAAGTCACGGGACTTACCTCCAATCAATTCCCGTCGAAACCCTCTTCAATTCTCCCAAAAAGCTCTCAAGGTGGTCAACAATGGAGGAAACATGAATAAGCTCGTGGATGAAATAATCAAATAAACCCTTCTGCACAGGTGTTTTTAACTCTATGCGATCGCGGCCCCAGGCATGTGATCGCGATGAACAAATTCCCAGGGATTCAAAAACGTTCTATGCGAACGCAAGATGAGCTCTGCGATCGTGGTTAACAAATTACCAAACCTACGCGAACGCATCCAATTTTATGCGAACGCGTAGAATAAAAGCATGCTGCCCCAAAATCCTCTTATGCGAACGCGGGATGTACCATGCGATTGCATAGATTCACTTTCAAGTGCTATGCGATCGCGACTCAATGCATGAGATTGCATAGGCCAATTTTCCCTTCTGCAACAACTGCTGAAACCTGCAACTTTTAATAGCTAAACTTGGTCCGATTGACCACCCGAAATCATCCCGAGGCCCCCGGGACCTCAACCAGCACCAACACATCCTAAAACATTATTGAAACTTGTTTCAATCATCAAAACACATCAAACAATGCTAAAACCATTAAATCTCATCGGATTCAAGCCTAAGTTTCATCAAAACTTCCGAAATACGCATTTGATCAAAAACCCAACTAAAACACCTCCGAATGACTTGAAATTTTGCGCACACATCCAAAATCACCTAACGAAGCTGCTGCAACTCTCGAAATTCCATTTCGACCCCCGGATCAAAATCCCACCTACCAACCGGAATTCGGCAAAATACTAACTTCGCCAATTCAAGCCTAATTCTACACCAGACCTCCAAAACCAATTTCGATCGCATACCTAAGTCACAAATCATCCCCCGAAGCTAACCGAATCATCGGAAATCACATCCGATCCCTCTAACTAAATAGTCAACTTCCAGTTGACTTTTCCAAAACAAGCCTTCCTTAAAGAGACTAAGTGTCTCATTTCCATCTAAAACCAATCCAATTCGACTTGATCACCTTCAATACCGATAATGAAGCATAGAGAAACATAAAATGAGGGAAAACGGGGCGGTAACTCACGTGACGGCGGGCCAGGTCGTCACAAAAATCTTATGACTACTATTTATTTGGTAAGCAGCATAGAGTCTCATTTCAGACATAATCTGAAAGAAAATTGAATATACTTGATTTAGTATATTCTGATGTTCGTGGCCCAATGGAAATTGAATCAATGGACGGTAACAAATATTTTGTTTACTTTTATTGATGATGCCTCACGAAAATTATGGGTTTATATTTTGAAAACTAAAGATCAGGTGTTTCAAGTTTTTCAGAAGTTTCATGCTCTAGTGGAAAAGGAGACGGGTCGAAAGCTATAGCGTCTCTGAAGTGACAATGAAGGGGAGTACACTTTTAGGGAATTTGAAGAGTATTGTTCAAGTCATGGGATCAGACATGAAAAGACAGTTCCTGGATCCCCACATCACAATGGCGTAGCCGAGAGGATGAACCACACCATTGTGGAGAAGGTGAGAAGCATGCTCAAAATGGCTAAACTGCCTAAGTCATTCTGGGGTGAAGCAGTTCAGACAGCCTGTTACCTGATCAATAGGAGTCCATCAGTTCTATTGGAGTTTGACATCACAGAGAGAGTTTGGATCAACAAGGTGGTGTCCTACTCGCATTTGAAGGTATTCGGTTGCAGAGCTTTTGCACATGTACCAAAAGAGCAGAGAACAAAGCTGGATGATAAATCTGTTCCCTGCATATTTATCGGATATGGAGATGAAGAATTCCGATACAGATTGTGGGATCCTATAAAGAAGAAGGTCATCAGAAGCAGAGATGTAGTCTTTCAAGAAAGTGAAGTTGGAACTGCTGCTGATATATCAGAAAAGGCGAAGAATGGTATAATTCCTAACCTTGTTACTATTCCTTCTACTTTTAAAAATCCCACAAGTGCAGAAAGTACGACCGAGGAGGTTGCCAAGCAGGGGGAGAAACCTGGTGAGGTTATTGAGCAGGGGGAGCAACTTGATGAAGGTATCGAGAAAGTGGAGCACCCCACTCAGGAAGAACAACAACCTCAACCTCTGAGGAGATCAGAGAGGCCAAGGGTAGAGTCATGCAGGTAACCTTCCACAGAGTATGTCCTCATTAGTGATGAAGGGGAGCCAGAAAGTATTAAAGATGTGATGTCCCATCCAAAAAAGAACCAGTGGATGAAAGCTATGCAAGAAGAGATGGAATCTCTAAAGAAAAATGGTACATACAAGCTGGTTGAACTTCCAAAGGGTAAAAGACCACTAAAATGTAAATGGGTCTTTAAACTCAAGAAAGATGGAAATGGCAAGCTGGTTAGATACAAAGCTCGATTGCTGGTTAAAGGCTTCGTACAGAAGAAAGGTATTGATTTTGATGAAATTTTCTCACATGTTGTCAAAATGACTTCTATTCGTACAATCTTGAGCTTAGCAACTAGCCTAGATCTTGAAGTGGAGCAGTTGGACGTGAAAACTGCATTTCTTCACGGAGATTTAGAAGAAGAGATCTATATGGAGCAGCCAGAAGGATTTGAAGTAGCTGAAAGGAAACACATGGTGTGCAAACTGAATAAGAGTCTTTAAGGGTTGAAGCGGGCACCAAGGCAGTGGTAGAAGAAGTTTGACTCATTCATGAAAAGTCAAACTTACATAAAGATATATTACGATCCATGTGTATACTTCAAAAGATTATCTGATAACAACTTTATTATATTATTGTTGTATGTGGATGACATGTTGATTGTAGGACAAGATAAAGAGCTAATCGCAAAGTTGAAGAGAGATTTGTCCAAGTCATTTTTATGTGAAGGACTTGGGCCCAACACAACAAATTTTACGGATGAAGATAGTTCGAGAGCGAACAAGCAGAAAGTTGTGGCTGTCTCAGGAGAAGTACATTGAACGTGTACTGTAACGCTTCAACATGAAAAGTGCTAAGCCATTCAGCAAACCTTTTGCTGGTCATCTAAAGTTGAGCAAGAAGATGTGTCCTACAACAGTGGAGGAGAAAGGGAACATGGCTAAAGTTCCTTATTCTTCAGCAGTCGGAAGCTTAATGTATGAAATGGTATGTACTAGACTTGATATTGCTCACGCAGTTGGTGTTGTCAGCATGTTTCTTGAAAATCCAGGAAAGGAACATTGTGAAGCAGTCAAGTGGATACTGAGGTACAACGGGAGATTGTTTGTGCTTTGGAGTATCGGATCCAATCTTGAAAGGCTATACAGATGCTGATATGGCAGGTGACATTGATAATAGAAAATCCACTACTGGATATTTGTTTACATTTTCAGGGGGAGCTATATCATGGCAGTCGAGGTTGCAAAACTGTGTTGCACTCTCTACAACTGAAGCGGAGTATATTGCCGCTACCGAAGCTGGAAAGGAGATGATATGGTTGAAACGGTTCCTTCAAGAGCTTGGGCTGCATCAAAAGGAGTATGTCGTCTATTGTGACAGTCAAAGTGCAATAGACCTGATAAAAAATACCATGTATCATGCAAGGACAAAGCATATCGACGTGAGATATCATTGGATTTGAGAAAAGATAGAGGATGGATCTATGCAGGTAAAGAAGATCCATACAAGTGAGAATCCATCGAATATGCTAACCAAAGTGGTACCAAGAGAGAAGTTTGAGCTATGCAAAGAACTTGTCGGCATACACTCAAATTAGTACCTTTGGTGTTACCTCATTCAGCTGAATGGGACAGGAGGGGGAGATTTGTGGGGTCCAGCCCCTTAAGTTAAGGAAGACATGTTTTCTTCCTTTGTCTTCATTTTTCAAAAATGGCAGCAACCGTTGTTTTTGAATTGCAAAAGTCATCCTTTGAAAAAAAAATCTTTCTTTTTGATGTCACTGATGACATTTGTAGAGGTATAGAATCTCTATAAATAGAGAGCTTCTGAGGCATTTGAATTACACCAACAAAGAGAGAAAGAAAGAGTGAGGTTTCACAGATAGGGTATAAGAAAATAGTCTGTGAGAAAAATAAAGAGTGAACAATATTGTAGTGAGGTGGAAATATCAAAAGAGGGTTATTTCTTTTGAGTGTTATAGTGGTTTTTGGAGTATTTTACTCGGACCTACAAATTGTAAAATTCCTTACTATAGTGATATCAGTTGCTCCTCTCAGTGCCGTGGTTTTTTCCCTTATTAAAAGGGTTTTCTACGAAAAAATCTTGGTGTCGTTGTTACTCTTTTATTCTTGTTAATTACCGTATCTCGGTGCTACATTATTATTCCGCTATTATTACCGTGAATATTATTTCTACGAGGGTTTATTCCCAATAGCTGTTATAATACAATGGAATCAATAATTCAACTAGCAGTTGTTATAAAAACAGAAACAGCTATTGTTAGCTAACAGCGTTAGTATTAACATGAAGTTGCAATTTAAGTACCAAAATCTTGATTTCATTATATCTCAGTACTCCTCGCTACAACAAAAAATGGATCTTCCCTGGTACTCACTTCTAATTCCTCTGCTTGTTTTCATTTTCTTCCTTTGTCAGTGGTTCCTTACTAATTCAAACACAGTCAAAAATAAGTTACCACCATCTCCAAAAGGGCTACCAATCATTGGAAATTTGCATCAACTTGGGTCGCATCCTCACCGCTCTCTCCATAAACTATCAGAAAAATATGGTCCAGTCATGCTACTTCACTTTGGCAGTAAGCCAGTAGTTGTTGCGTCCTCTGTTGATGCTGCTCGTGATATCATGAGAACCCACGACCTTGTCTGGTCAAGCAGACCTAAATCCAGCATCACTGATAGACAATTTTATGGCTCCAAGGATGTGGGCTTTAGTCCTTTTGGTGAATACTGGAGGCAAGTAAGAAGTATTACTGTGCTTCACCTTCTCAGCAATAAAAGAGTCCAATCTTTTCGTGATGTCTGAGAAAAAGAAACTGCTAACATGATTGCAAAAATCAGGCAATGAAGTGATTCTTCGAGTTCAGTGATAGATTTGAGAGATCTTTTCTGTTCTCTGACTAATAGCATAATTAGCAGAGTGGCCTTAGGGAGGAAATATAATGAAGGGGAAAGTGGGATGAATGCTAAGGCCACCTGGAACAGCTTCTTGAACTTCTAGGTGTTTTTAACGCTGGGGATTATATTCCATGGCTTGAGTGGCTCAATAAAATTAGTGGCCTGGACATCAGAGTGGAGAAAGTAGCTAAAGAGTTGGACGCATTTTTAGAGATGGTGATTGAAGAACACATGATTGGAACAAGAAAGAATACCACGTGAGTGAAGCTAAAGACTTCGTGGACGTTTTGTTTAAATTCAGAATGGAAAGGAAACAGGCTTTCCTCTTCAAAGGGACTCATTGAAAGCTATCCTCTTGGTAAGCATCTCGTAAGTCATCTATGCATTATTTAATTCAACATAACAATCTATCACCCTTTAGTGACAGATGAGTTTTACTGAAATGTGTATTAATTTTATGTGTAAAATAATTACTATCGCAACATCAATTCGAGAAGCGATCAAAATGTACCGTTCGACTTCGCACTACTAGCTCCAAGCAATATTGCTAGTAACTACTACGGTAATAATTTCAAATCTAGTAACAAATGTACCGTTCGACTTCGCACTACTAGAAATCCGGAAAAAAAGCGACCAAAATTTAGCGACCAAAATTTGTCTGTCAAGAAAAGCGATCAAAGTTGGTCGCTAAATTGGAGAAAATAATTAAATAATTATTCTAAATACATAAGCGACCAAGGATGGTCGCTTTTGGTCGATAATGTGGTCAAAATATTGACCGGACTCGTCAAACTTGCTTGGTCAAAGAAATACTGAAATTAGCGACCAACTTTGGTCGCTAAAGTGGGACCCAGTTATAAAATTTTAATAATTATATTATTATTCAAAAAAATATAAAATATAAATAAATATAATTTAAAATTAGCGATCAAAGTTGGTCGCTTACAAAAGGGGAAGCAGATAGAGACCAACTTTGGTCGCTAATCTGGGACCCAGTTATAAAATTTTAATAATTATATTATTATTCAAAAAAATATAAAATATAAATAAATATAATTTAAAATTAGCGACCAAAGTTGGTCGCTTACGAAAGGGGAAGCAGATTTGGTCGCTAATCTGGGACCAAGTTCTAACTTTAACCAATAATATTATTATTTTAAATATTATATAAAATATAAATAAATCTGATTTAAATTTAGTGACCAACTTTGACATATAAATAAATCCAATCATCAAAACACCACGATTAACACTAAAACCATCAAATTACGTCAATTCAAATCCTAAGTTCTTCAAATTCTTCAGAAACATGCACTCGATCAAAAACCCAACCAAACGACGTCCGAATGACCTGAAATTTTGCACACATATCCAAAATCACCTAACGAAGCTACAACAACTCTCGAAATTCTATTCTGGCCCTCGGATCAAAATCTCACCCATCAACCGGAATTTTCCAAAATACTAACTTCGCCAATTCAAGCCTAATTCTACACCGGGCCTCCAAAATCAATTCCGATCACACTTCTAAGTCACAAATCACTTCCCGAAGCTAACCTAATCACCAAAAATCACATCCGAGCGTTCTAACTCATAAGTCAACGTCTGGTTGACTTTTCCAACTTAAGCCTTCTTAAAAGAGAGTAAGTGTCTCATTTTCTACCAAAACCAATCCAAATGAACTATAACACACCAGATACTGATAATGAAACATGAAGAAGCATAATGGGGGAAACGGGGCGGTAACACATGAGACGACGGGTTGGGTCGTCACATCCTCCCCAACTTAAACAAACGCTCGTCCCCGAGTTGTCCAAAAAGCCAACCAATAGCTGAATGACCTTACCAAGCATATACCTGGGGGTGATCCCACGTCGCCCTATCTCGCATAGGTACGATAACACAACATAGCTGCAATTATACAATCCAGTCTAGCCCATAAATCATAGAACTACCTTTTCATTTCTGAAACCATCAATACGATCCAAACCTCACACCTATACTTTGAATAGTCCCAAACCAGCTCTAATACCCCATACCTGCAACCTCAGGTGAAATCATATGATATACCACATAGTCCAAACACTCAAAACGATAACTTCGATTCACAGCAGTTGTTCACAACAACCAAATACTGATAGGAAATCTCTTATTAGCTAAAGTCTTATTCCAACACTTTCATATACTGCCAACGATAAATGAAATATGCAACAAACCGTGACCATTTCTCAGATCAGCCATTCATGAAACCACTTCCCTTTTGACTAATACCACAACAGATTTCCGTGCCGAACCTCGATATTATCCTTCTAACAAGCTGAAACCAAATCTGTTTGTATTCATTAATGACCCAATGATCACCTCGAATCCAACACACCACTCTGGTGATATGACACCTCAATACAGGCCTAAGCCACAACTTGTATAATACACGCACCAATAAGAAACAGTCTGAACATACTCAAATCATGAAAAATGACTCAAACGAAAGAGTTGTACCTTAAGATCATCAGTACTATCACAACACAAGGCTGAGACCCCGTCTCACCTTATAGAAATAGAACACCTGAATCTACCCTGAAAGGTCATATCTCCACGTGGCCTCACCACAATGCGCGATCCTATCCAAACAATGTTACACATGAAACAGCTCAAGTCATTATGAATCCCCAATAGAATCACCCATAACCAATAAATCATAATGTCTCACAATACCGAAAAGCAACTCAAGCTGAATACGTAGCCACATTAGCCTGCCAACGAACTCATTACGAAGGAGCCTGAATCTTCTCCTTCCACTACTATAACTCCTACCGAAGCCGTACGATACGTGTCTGGCACCAAATCAATATTAAAATCCACAACCTCGCCCGGCAACATGCCCGACCATAAGAAACGCATCCGAAAAGTCCCTCACACCGGATTTGAACCAATGGTAAAAACCTCTGCACTGACATCTATCACGAAGGTCCAATTAAGAAAGGCAATCCTTCCCAGCCATCCGCTGGTCTTAGAATACAAACCACTATGCTAGAAAATAATCTGATGCAAGTCGCCACTCAACCCGTGGCATTTTCCGGCATAGCCCATGGCGCAATAGTCTAGAATAACCTAACACTGAGACAACCAGTCGACACCCCAACATTATATCCAAAATCTAACATACCAAGCAAAGAAAGATCCACTCGGGCCTCCAAATCTCAATAGCCGCTAAACGGTTCCGATACACACGATCCACACCCACTACATAGTTTGTACATGAGAACTCCCAGTCTCTAACTCCATATAGCACACGAATTACCATACCTGGTCCAGAATCTCGCCATATGAATACATATCACACCCCAAGTACCTAATCATTACACGAAAGATATTCTAAAATTTCCCTTGTGCCATCAAACAAAATCAGATATTGGCAATTGACCTAGCAAGAAAGCACCGCAATACTACCGAAGTATCATCAGTTAAATCACATTACCCCTTTCCGAGATAAATACTCTCGTCATATCACTTCTATTTAGCAGTACCATTTTCTTGATTATCTGAGGCTACCCATTGCCTAAGAGTTTTATGAACTTCCTTTTAGAACTGAACTGAAACGTCACACACGCCGGTCTCGGTCCTCTACAATATACCGCATATACCATACCATCCAAGGATAACATGACAACTTCTATCTCCCTCCCGCGCCGCAGACATCGACGCACTCAACCAGTCAAGAACTTCCATTGATCCCATCTAAAAGAAAAATCATTACACACTTCGTGCTCCGCATGCTCATAGAAAATATACATCTCCATACCATGATGAAACCCAACAAGAATTCTCTCCCAATTCCATTTGTACTAGCTAAACTGTCATGACTGAATCCTTCTAACTAGACCGAGCTAAATAAGATGTCAGAACTCAAGAGCTTTGCTACAAAATACATGTACGAACTCATTGCCTCGAACACACACGAAGAATTAATCTCATCCTCACCATACCGATTCGGTCCACTATCAAGCTATTCCATATATCTAATTTCCCTTCTGATTCATCATCAACTTGATATTTCTCCCTTTCTATAGTACCACAATGCCTCACCCACGCTTACCACATGAGACCCAAGCATGAACCACACTGTCTGAAACCCATAAGCCGCTGAATACTCTCCCTCGAATATTCCCAAAAAAAACACCACATTCCGCAACACTTTATTCTGAAGAACTTCCGGTGAATCTAAATCCGTTGCCTTTGCTTTCCTGATACTGATGCATAGAATCCCATAATTAACATAGAAATACCACAAATCTTTCCCTCTTCCAAGGAGAACACAATATCTAACCACATGCACAACCTTAAGATACCCGATTGTTCCCTGTAGAATCTTGATCATAGTAGAACCATTCTCGAAAGTCATTTACTTCTTATTTAAACTGCAAATCACCTGACCTGACAGACAGAACCACCCATGCCTCTATGGCACTCCGATACCGCAAAATGATATCTTTATCCCAAATACAACCAAGCAACTTCCTACTCTATACGCCGATCATCCTTTGCCAATAACACTCTAGACATTCTGTGATTCTCATACTCTATAAAGCATAATATGACCGCTGTCGCAAATTTTTGCTTCACTCGTGCCATCCTCGGCTCAATTCCCATGACCAGAACTGATTTGCCAGCATGCCTCAAATAGGAACCAACATAGAACATAGCCGTGCCATCAGCTAATCAACAGAAACCTCCCCAACTTGGCTCAAAGCCATATATCAGGACACACTCAATAACCCATAACACTTTTACTCTAATGATGCCACAATATCATAGTGAGATTAAACTCAAATCATCTACAAGTTTGTGAAAACACAGATCATCTAGTACTGAAATCCTCTGCAAATCTCGCATTTATTCCCACATCAGTTGAGTCCACTTTCTTAAGCGACCTGAATTTTTCAAATTTCAACACGTACCCTTCAATTACACATGCGATCTCCTAACATACACACAAGGGATCATACCACTTAAGAACACTCTGCTAGAGTTAAACCACCCGTTTCGCCTCAATTTAACATTTCTGCATACCTTCCACCGTCATACACATTGCACAATCATTTAGTCTTCCTAGGTCTGAACTCATACCACCATATGTAATGCACTTCACTCCCCAACTAGGAGACACAAAAATACTTTTCACGCGCCCATATTTGGGCTACACACCAAATCACAATAGGAAACGAACACTTAACAGTTCATCTATTATCCAGCAGACTTCTTCGTCACCACCAAGTCATATAAATACATCTCGCAGTACTAACATACTCATCATATGAATATCCAACCGCCATTCCGGCTAATAGGAACAATACCGAATATATAAGTTCAAAATGCTTGATCACACAATCAGCACCTCGTTTCTCAAGCCATAGGTAAGGATCTGGCCCCAAGTCCTCCAGATTGGCCCAACATAAACTCACGGAGATTACATCTCGCCCCTTGATTGGGGAATCACAAGCCACCAAGGTACATCTGATACTGAGCGCTCATGTGCGCATACAAACACGTGGAAGGAATTTCAAGAGTTTTTTTTTCAGGCTGAATCAAGGACGCGCGATAAGGATTTCAAGAATGTGAAGGCTTCCTAAAGGTTCTGCTGCCTCCCGAGGATAAATACAGACGTCTCCGTACCGATCCGCGAGACTCTAGTAAACCTGCTCATAACTCGTGAGACCTAGTAACCTAGGCTCTGATACCAACTTATCACGACCCAAACACCGCTCCGATCGTGATGGCGCCTCTCGTGAAGACAAGGCCAGCCAGACCATTTAACAAGACCACTTTTAAGAAGTTAATCAGTTAAATAACAGTTCGAATATGATTTAATGATATTAATTAATGTAATTACAACCCAACACAGCTCGACCGGGGTGTCACAAGTCACGAGCATCGATAAGAATGAAATTTCCACTTTACAGTCTAGAAGTACACTAAACAAGAATAAAGAATAACATAGAAAGACAGTGGTGTTGCGAACACTGCAGTCACCTCGCTAAAACCTCTACAACTCTGCCTCCACGCAACCAATACCCGCTACGGGGTGAATAAATACATGCAACTGCACGCGAGGTGCAGGGAGTAAAGTGAATACTCCAACTCACTGAGTAATAAAGGTAAATAATAACTGAGCAGCAAGAAATCACGTAAAGCAACCAACATGCTATATAGAAGCCGGGTACAATTTTCTGAGAAAACAGTCTAATATGTCAAATCTTTAGAAATACCTTGTCTCAGTTCAAATCTCTTTTGAAAATGTTCTTTTCAATAATTATGAAAAATGATTTCAAAATAGTTAGTGCATATAAGCATAGAAAAGTCCGCCCCTCGGGCACAAATACCACAGTATACAGGTAAAAGGCAAATAAATATGCAAGGTGAACACATAAAAGTCCGCCCCTCGGGAATTCCCTCAATAATAGTACCATCCCCTCAGGCTCACTCTCAACAACACTTTTAGAATAGTATCACATAGTAACTGCTACGGCGTGCAGCCCGATCCACATATCGCTGCGGTGTGCAGCCCGATCCATAGATTGCTGCGGCGTACAGCCCGATCCATATGTGTACCCGCGCTCACTGTGGGGTGCAGACTCCGGAGGGGATCCTACAGCCCAAGCGATATATCACTGCGGCGTGCAGTACGATCCAATATATACATACTGCTGCGGCGTGCATCCAGATCCATATAATATACTGCTGCGGCATGCAGCCCGATCCATATATATATTCTCACACCTAGCCCTCGGCCACACTCAATCAGAATATCATCACAAGCCCCTCGAGCATTAGTAAAACAGTAGTCCTCAAACCAAATTATCATTTAAAATATCATTTAAGACTCAAATCTGAGTAAAAGTGACTGAGTTGTAAAATAGTGGAGAAACAATATGACTGAGTTCAAGTAATAAGTCAAAACAGTGAGGAAACAATGAAAATAATCCCCGAAGGGTTCAAATAATTGGCATGAAGCCCAAATATGGCAATCAACCCAAATTATGATGATAACAAGTAGTTTCAGTCAAACACGCAGTAATTTTATCAATCGGGACGGACCAAGTCAGAATCCCCAACGGTGCTCTGCCCCACGCTCGCTATCCGGCATGTAAGTCACCTTAATACAACACTATGGTGTGCAAATCCGGGGTTTCAAACCCTCAAAATATCATTTACAATCATTACTCACCTCGAACTGGTGAAATCTCTAGCTCGCGACGCCTTTTCCCCTCAAACCGGCCTCCACGCGCGTCGAATCTATCTAACATCAGAGTGAATACATCACAATATGCTAAGGGAACATAACCAAATCGAAAAGACTCGAAAAATATCAAAAAATCATGAAGTTGGCAAAACCCGAGCCCCGGGCCCACTTCTCAAAAAATTAGAAAATTCATATTTCCGGATTCCTTATCTCTCCACGAGTTACCCAAATCCGAGCTCAAATTCTCCCTCCAACCTCAAATTTTCATTCTCTTAAGTTCAAGCCCTAACCTCCATTTTTGACCTCTAATTCCTTGATTTTTCACCCTTAATTCATGCAATAACACATTAGATTTACGTTTTAGGCTTAGAATTCCTTACCTCAATGAAGTTCCTTAATTCCTGCTCCAAAATCGCAAAAAAACCTCCAAGTCCAAGTGAAAATATTGGGTTCTTTCAAAAATTTGCGAAGATAGAATTTTAATACCTTTGAACAGGGCTTTTCGCTTATGTGATAACCAGGCCGCTTCTGCGCACCCGCTTTTGCGGAAATTGTTCCGCTTCTGTGGAACTTCACTTATTACCTTGGACCGCTTTTGTGGTCACAAACCGCTTATGCGGAAGCCGCTTATGCGGAAAATGATCCGTTTCTGCGGAAATGTCTAAAATGCCCAACCTCACTTCTGCGACTCCTCATACGCTTCTGCGGAGCCGCCTATGCGAACACCCTTCCGCTTCTACGGAAATTTCCCGAACTTAAGCCATCTCGCACCTCCAACCTTTGCCTCCACATCTGCGACACCACATCTGCGGTTTTCTTTCCGCAGATGCGGAAATACCTGCTGCTGACAAAACCTGCAATTTTTCAACTTCAACTTTTATTTCGTTAGTCATCCGAAATTACTCCGAGGCCCCCTGGACCTCAACCAAAAATATTAATACATCCTAAAACATTATTCGAACTTGTTCCAATCATCAAAACACCACGATTAACACTAAAACCATCAAATTACATCAATTCAAATCCTAAGTTCTTCAAATTCTTCCGAAACATGCACTCGATCAAAAACCCAACCAAACGACGTCCGAATGACCTGAAATTTTGCACACATATCCAAAATCAACTAACAAAGCTACAGCAACTCTCAGAATTTCATTCCGACCCTCGGATCAAAATCTAACCTATCAACTGAAATTTGCCAAAATCCTAACTTCGCCAATTCAAGCCTAATTCTACACCGGACCTCCAAAATCAATTCCGATCACACTCCTAAGTCACAAATCACTTCCCGAAGCTAACCGAATCACCGGAAATCACATCCGAGCCTTCTAACTCATAACTTAAGCCTTCTTAAAAGAGACTAAGTGTCTCATTTTCTACCAAAACCAATCCAAATCAACTATAACACACCAAATACTAATAATGAAACATGAAGAAGCATAAAATGGGGGAAACGGGGCGGTAGCACATGAGACAATGGGTTGGGTCATCACACTCTCCTTCTCCACCTAAAAAAAACCTAGGTTTGAATTATAACCTTGAATCTTTGTTACTTCTAGTTTTTGTTTCAAATATTTCAATATTGTAGTTTAAGGATATGAATTAATGTTTAAATTCTTTGAACATTGTATTTTATTGAGGATTATGGTTTAGGTCTTGTTTTAGTTAGCTTTGTTAATTAATTTTATTAACTAATTAGTTTAATTAGTGTTGAATTTAGTTTAGTTAGATTTGAATTATACTTTGTATTGTCTTGATAGTTTAGTTAGAATCTAGGGTTTAGGATATGAATTGAACCTTTTGGATATGACCTAGACTTTTAGTTTATGAATTGAGTATGTTAGGATATGAATTGGACTTTTAGTTTATGAATTGAACTTATTGTTTATAAATTGAAATTTTAGGATATGATTGAACTTTTAGGTATATAATTGGACTTTTAGTTTATGTATTGGAATTTTAGTTTATGATTTGAACTTTTAATTTATGAATTGAAATTTTAGTTTATGAAGTGAACTTTTAGTTTATAAATTGATAATTTAGGATACGAATTGAATTTTTAGGATATGAATTAGACTTTTAGGATATGAATTGGACTTTTAGTTTATGTATTAGAAATTTAGTTTACGATTTGAACTTTTAATTTATGAATTGGACTTTTAGTTTATGAATTGAACCTTTTGGATATGAATTGGAATTTTAGTTTATGAATTAAACTTTTAGTTTATAAATTTAACTTTTTGTTTGTAAATTGAAAACTTACGATATGAATTAAAATTTTTAGGATATGAAATTAATTAACTAAAAAAAGATTAGGATATGAATTAACTAAATTAATTTGTTCTTGTTTTATTTGTATAGATGGAACATCGTACTTGGATGTACAATAGAAATTATCCTAATCGGTAGGGATTGTGGGAGGATTTTGTAGAAGGGGTAGATGACTTTATTAGACATGCAATGTAACTTCCACCATACCTAAGTTAAGGAGTAATTAGGTGCCCTTGTGTTAGGTGCGACTGTATGAAGTTTGGAAAACTGGCAGTAAGTTAAGCATCATCTTTATAGGAAGGGGTTTATAGAAAATTACTTTGTGTGGACTAATCATAGAGAGATTGATGGTAGCAATGGGATATTTCATAACATGGTTGTGGGTGAAAGTAGTAGGTCGGTGGAGAATACACATCGTGATTCTAGAATTCATGATATGGTTGCGGATGATTTTGGGATGCACTTAAGGGGTGAGCCCAATGAAAATACTGAACAAACTCCTAATGATGATGCAAAATATTATTATGAATAGTTAGAGGAAGCTAGTCATCCAGTACGTAATGGAAGTCCGCACTCTGAGATGTCTGTTGCAATTAGATTACTAAGTATCAAATCTGATTGGAATATTTCTCAAGCAACCATGGACTCTTTCATTGACCTTATGAATGAACTAGTTGACCCTAATATCAAATTACATGGTGATTTCTATAAGACAAAGAGATTAGTTTATAAGTTAGGACTTTCGTCAATAAGAATTGATTGCTGTGAAGATGGTTGCATGTTATATTATAAAGATGATGCAAATTTAAGCAGTTGTAAATTTTATGAAAAGCCTCGTTTCATGAAGCTTTCTAGCGGGAATATAGTCGTTATCAGGGCGATGCATTATTTACCTCTTATACCTAGGTTAAAGAGGTTATATGCGTCAATGAGTTTTGTTCCTCATATGAGATGGCACTTTGAAAATAGAAAACCACCTGGTGTTATGTGTCTGTCACGACCCAAAACCCTGCACTAGTCGTGATGGCGCCTCTCGTGAAGACAAGGCCAGCCAACTAACCCAACTCGTCTCTTTCAAAGTAGTTAAGCATAAATGATTAGCAAAAATATGACTTAATAACATTAATTAGCGGAAATACAGCCCAACACAGCCCAAACCAGGGTGTCACAAGTCACGAGCATCAACAAGAATGAAATTTCCACTTTACAGTCTAGAAATACACTGCACAAGAGTAATGAATAGCATAGAAAGACAATGGTGCTGTGAACGCTGGTAGTCACCTTGCTAAAAACCTCTACAGCTCTGCCTCCACGCAGCCAATACCCGCTACCGGGTGAATAAATACCTGCAATTGCATGCGAGGTGTAGGGAGTAAAGTGAGTACTCTAACTCAGAGAGTAATAAAATTAAATAACAACTGAGCAGTGAGAAATCACGTAAATCAAACCATCATGCTATACAGGAGCAGTGAAAAACCCCTTTGGGAAAAAGCGGTGAAGCAGTAAAACTTTTAGAAATATCTTAGCTCAGTTTAAAACCTCTTTTGAAAATGACTTTTTCAACAATTATGCAAAATGAATGCAGAAACAAATAGTGTAGATAAGCACAGAAGTCCGCCTCTTAGGCACCACACTCGGTTATCAGATAATACCAAAACAACAGGTGAATATTGTAGGAAGAAGCACAAACAACATATAATGGCAGACAAATGAAATAAGGCAAACACATCAAATAGTATCGGTATCGCTGCGGCGTGCAGCCCGATCCATATACCGCTGCGGCGTGCAGCCCGATCCATTTAACATCGACGGCGCTCACTAGGTACAGACTCCGGAGGGGATCCTACAGCCCAAGCGCAATATCAAACCATCTCGTGGCATTAATAAGGCTCTCGGCCTTAGTATCAATATAGTATCGATGTGGCGTGCAGCCCGATCCATAAGTATCCTCACAATACAGGCCCTCAGCCTTACTCAGTCAACAAAATCACGTAAGCCACTCGGGCAACATTAAAATATGATGCTCGGCCCAAAACATTTTTATGGAAATATCATTTCGAGTATTTAAGGCATAATAACTTGGCTGAGTTTTTTTTTAAAACAGTGGAAAATACATGACTGAGTTCAAACGTATAATTAAACCAGTGAGTAATTGCCAACAACAATCCCCGAAGGGTTCAAATAATTGGCACGAAGCCCAAGTATAGCAATCAGCCCAAATTATGATGATAACAAGTAATTCCAGTCAAATACGCAGTAAAAATATCAATCGGGACATACCGAGTCACAATCCCCAACGGTGCTCTACCCCACGCTCGCTATCTGGCGTGCAAGTCACCTCAATATAGCACTATGATGTGCGAGTCCGGGGTTTCAAACCCTCAGAATATCATTTACAATCATTACTCACCTCGAACCGGTGAAATATCTAGTTCGCGACGCCTTTGCCCCTCAAATCGGCCTCCACGCACGTCGAATCTAACCAAAATCAGAGCGAATACATCACAATATGATAAGGGAACAATACCCAATCGAAAACAATCGAAAAATATCAAGAATCTCGAAATTAGCAAAAAACCCGAGCCCCAAGCCCACTTCTCGAAAAATCAAAAAATTAACATCACCGTATTCTTTATCCCTCCACGAGTCTATACATACCAAAATTACTAAATCGGAGTCCATTTGACCCCTCAAATTCCACTTTGAAATACCAAATTTCCAAGCCCTAGCTTTACCCCCTTTTGATGAATTTCCATGTTAGTTCTACCATTAAATCGTGTATTTAGGCCAAAGAACTCATCTCCAATCACACCTAGTCGAAATCCCCTTCAATTTCCGCGCAAGAGCTCTCAAGGTCGAAGGCAACAATGGTAAAATAACACAAAATCGCGAAATGAAATAACATATATGGCCTGCCAGACATTTTCGCACCTGCGACTCACCAACCGCTTCTGCAGTACCGCTTTGCGGTTACAACTCCGCTGCTGCGGAAATCAATTAAGCTGGCCACATCCGCATCTGCGATCAATCTTCCGCATTTGCGGTTTCGCAGATGCGGTCCCTGACTCACCTCTTAAATCCGCTTCTGCGGCTAATTTCCTGCATCTGCGACATCGCAGATGCGGTCTCAACACACCTGCCCCTCTTTTGCCTCTGCGATAAATCGCCCGCATCTACGGTCCACCAACCGCAGATGCGAAAATACCAAAAGCCTAAATCCTTCAGCTGCAACCAAATTCTAATTCCTCCGATAACCATCTGAAATCGCCCCGAGGCCCCCGGGACCTCAACCGAAGATACCAACACCTCCTATAACATCATTCAAACTTGTTCCAATCATTAAAACACCTCAAACAACACTAAAACCATCATTTCACATCGAATTCAAGCCTAAGTTCTTTAAAAACTTCCGAAATATGCATTCGATCAAAAACCCAATCAAAACACCTCCGAATAACCTGAAATTTTTCACACACATCCCAAATCACCTAACGACGCAACTACAACTCTTAGAATTCCATTTCGACCCTCGGATCAAAATATCACCTATCAACCGGAAATCGCCAAAATACTAACTTCGCCAATTCAAGCCTAATTCTACACCGGACCTCCAGAATCAATTCCGATCACATTCCTAAGTCACAAATCACTTACGGAAGCTAACCGAATCACCGAAAATCACATCCGAGCCTTCTAACTCATAAGTCAATGTCTAGTTGACTTGTCCGAACCAAACCTTCCTTAAAGAGACTAAGTGTCTCATTTTCTACCAAAACTAATCCAAATCAACTCTAACACACCAAATACTGATAATGAAATATGAAGAAGCATAAAATGGGGGAAACGGGGCGGTAACACATGAGACGACGGGTCGGGTCATCACATCCTCCCCAACTTAAAGAAACGCTCGTGCTCGAGCGTACCCGGAGTTGTCCTAGAAGCCAACCAATAGCTGAATGACCTTACCAAGCATATACCCGGGGGTGATCCCACATCACCCTATCTCGCATAGGTCCGATAACACAACATAGCTGAAATTACACAATCCAGTCTAGCCCATAAATCATAGAACTACCTTTTCACTTCTGAAACCTTCAATACGATCCAAACCTCACACCTATACTTTGAATAGTCTTGAACCAACTATAATAACCCATACCTGCAACCTCAGGTGCAATCATATCATATTCTACAAAACCCAAACACTCTAAACGATAACTTCTATTCACAGCAGTTGCCCACAACACCCGAATACCGGTAGAAAATCTCTTATCAACTAAGGTCTTATTCCAACACTTTCATATACTGCCAACGATAAATGAAGCATGCAATAAACCGTAACCATTTCTCGAATCAACCATTCATGAAGCCACTTCCCTTTTGACTAATACCACAGTAGATTCTGAGCCGAACCTCGATATTATCCTTCCAGCAAGCTAAAATCAAATCCGTTCATACTCATTAGTGACCCCAACGATCACCTCGAATCCAAAACACCACTCTGGTGATATGACACCTCAATGCAGTCCTAAGCCACAATTTGCATAATACACACACCAATAAGAAACGGTCTTAACATACTCAAATCATGAAAAAAATGACTCAAACGAAAGAGTTGTACCTCAAGCTCATCAGTACCATCACAACACAAGGCTAAGAGCCCGCCTCACATCATAGAAATAGAACACCTGAATCTACCCCGAAAGGTCAAATCTCCACGTGGCCTCGCCCTAATGCGCGATCCTATCCAAACATTGTTACACATGAAACACCTAGAGTCTCTATGCTCAAAATTGACAGCCACACACCATTTGATGTCCAGAACCCCAGTAATTCATTACACCCACGGTGAAATAGATAACATACAACACGCAACCCGATAGGTCATAACCAACACTATATTTACCGAGCAACACCCAATTACTCTTCCCGCTCGACCTTCACTATGAATCCCCAATAGAACCGCACCATATGTGCCCATAACCAACAATTCATAAGACCTCACAACACCGAAAAGCAACTCATAGATCTCATCAGATCACAAACAAGCCCAATAACGATCGAATCAACCTATCCCTCAACAATACAATTCGGGGCCAACCAAGCCAACGCAAGCTAACACGTATCCACATCGGCCTACCAACGAACTCATTACCAAGAAAGCCTGAAGCTGCTCCTTCCACTACTATAATTCCTACCGGAGTCGTACGATATGGTGCCCGGCACCAAATCAATACTGAAATCCATAACCTCGTCCGGTGACATGCCCGGCCATCCGAAAAGTCCCTCAACACCAAAACTGAACCAATGGTAGAAACCTTCGCGCTGACATCCACTAAGGAGGACCAATTAAGAAAAGCAATCCTTCCCAGCCGTCCGCTGGGTCTTTGAAATATAAACCCCTCTGCTAGAATATAATCTGACGCACCTCGCCACTCAACCCGTGGTATTTACCAGCATAGCCCATAGTGCAATAGTCTAGAATAACCCAATCACTGAGATAGCCAGTCTACACCCCAACATCATATCCAAATATCTAACATACCAAGCAAAGAAAGATCCACTCGGGCCTCCAAATCCCAATAGCCGCTAAACGGTGCCGATACACAAGATCCACAACCACTTCATAGTTTGTACATGAGAACTTCCAGTCTCTAACTCCATATAGCACACAAATCACCATACCCGATCCCAAATTCTGCCGTATGAATACATATCACACCTCAAGTACCCAATCATTCCATGAAATATATTCTAAAATTCCCTTGTTCCATCAAACAAACTCAGATATCAGCCGTAGATCTATCAAGAAAGCGTCGCAATAGTACCGAAGTATCATAAGTTTAATCATATTACCCCTTTCTGGGACAATTACTCTCGTCAAATAACTTCCAATTAGCAGTATCATTTCCTTCATTATCTGAGGCTACCCGTTGCCTAAGAGTTTTATGAACTTTCTTTCAGAACTGGACTGAAACCTCGAACAGGCAAATCTCAATCCTCCATAACATACCGCATATACCATATCATCCAAGGATAACATGAAAACTTTTATCTCCCTTCCGCGCCGCAAACATCGACGCACTCGACTAGTCAAGAACTTCCATTGATCCCATATAGAAGAAAAATCATTACATATTCCATGTCTCTCATATTCGCAGAAAATGCACCTCTTCAACCACGATAGGAATCAACAAGAACTCTCTCATCTCCGTTTGCATAAATTAAACTGCCAGGACGTAATCCTTTTAACTCGACCATGCTACGCAAGCCATCAAACCCAAGAGCATTGGTGCAAAATACTTGCAAGGGCTCATTACTTCGAACACATACAAGGAATTAATCATATCCTTACCATACTGATTCGGTCTACTAACAAGCTATTTCTTCTGATTCATTTTCAACTTGATATCCCCTCTTGCTGTAACACCACAATGCCTCCACCCAAGCTCACCACACGAGACCCAAGCATAAAACCACACTTTCTTAAACCCAACCACTGAACACTTTCTCAAAAATTCCCAGGAACACCACATTCCCAAAATAATCTACTATGAAGGACTTCCTACGAATCTAAATCAATTACCTTTAGTTTCCTGATACTGATGCATAGAATCCCATAATTAACATAAAAATACCACAAGTCTTGACATTTTCCAATGAAAACACAGCCTCTAACCTCATACACAACCTTAAGACACTTGATTGTCACATGTAGAATCTTGAACACATTAGAATCATTCTTGAAAGTCATTCTCTCTTATTCAAACTGCAAATCGCCTGACCTGACGGAAAGAACCATCGGTGCCTCATTGGCACTCCAATACCACAAAATGATATCTTCATACCATTACAACCAAGCAACTTCCTGCTCTATACGCCGAGCATCTTTTGCCAATAACACTCTAGACATTCCATGATTTTCATACTCTATAAAGCGTAATATGACCTCTGTCACAACTCTTTGCTTCACTCGAGCCATCCTCAGCTCAATTTCCGCGACCAGAACTAATTATCCAGCAACCTCAAACAAGACCCCGCAAAGCCAAGAACCTAAGATTTACTAGGAAGACCGGACCCCATGTGGGTTGCCTACGTATCACACCCCGAAAGACGAGAATCAGGTATGCGTAGTTCAGGCAGATTGGATACGGGCAAGAATTAAAAAAAAACTAATGTTGAGAAACATATTTTTGTTTTTTCTTGAAAAATGATGAAACATGCAAAACCTTTTTGGATTTTTCTTTCCCTTTTTTTTTGATTTTTTTTTTATTTTCTGAAAATGATGAAAAAGTGTAAAATCTTTTTTTGAATTTTTCATATATATATACTTTGTCTTTTTCCTTAATAAAAAACGTAACAAAACAAAATTGGGCCCTACTTGCTTTATTTTCACACCTCACCCTCTTTTTTATTTTTTTTCTCTTCTTTTTACTCTCTTTTTTTTTCCATTTGTCCTCAACTATCATTGGTCCGCCAAATGACCCTTTTACCCTTGGATAAATGCAACTTGTAGCACATAGGATGCATCAAGATGGTCTGTTATTTTGGGTACACCTGTCCTAGATGGACCCAACCCTGTGTTGAGTCCCTTAAGTCAAAATGCACATGATGCAAACAAACATTCCTACTAGGGATCCGGCATGAGGCTGAGTTATTCTAGTTTTAAAACCTGGGTATTTGTTCTAGACTGTGTACCCGAGCGGACAACTCGAGTCGAGGAGGGGGCTACGTACTAGGGACCCAAAAGATCATCCGACTTAGTAACTTGTCCGAGCCTCTTTCTTAATTCAAGGTATGACACTAACAGAATAGGGAGTCTCGACCAGCGAGCACATCCCCGAGAATAAGAAGAGAAGGGTTTCGTAATAGTTTATACGTACAGTTCAAATAATATCAAAGCGGTAAAAGCATCATTTTGCACATTAAGCCCAACATATAAAATATCATATAATAAACAAAGCCAAATACAACAATTATTCTAAGCTCGAATTCTTGAACCCTGAACCAAAAGTTCTGGGTTCATGTCCCCGGTAGAGTCGCCAGAGCTGTCACACCTCCTTTTTCCTACTACCACCCCGAAGGGTAGTATAATAAATGGAGTTATTTTCAACTTGAAGTGACAATCAAAACGGGATTATATTATTAAGAGATTCGTAGTCGCCACTTGGGAGATTTATGGTGTCCCAAGTCACCGGTTTAAATCCCGAATCGAGGAAAAGAATGACTCTGTTAACAGTCCGCGAACTAGAAATCTGAGTAAGGAATTTTGTTAACCCGGGAGAAGGTGTTAGGCATTCGCGGGTTCCGTGGTTCTAGCACGGTCGCTCAACTGTCATATCTGGCTTAATTATCTGATTTTAGTACATGTGTATCCTATAGTGCAATTTTTAACATTTAACCGCATTTATTGTTATTTTTAAAGAGAATTGCAACGTCGTTAAAACACGTCTCGAACCACGTCACATAAATTCACCCGTGATTTTTGACATATTTTAACTTCGTTGGAATTTGGATTTGGGTCACATAAATGTGCACCGGAGTTTAGGAAAGTAAATTATTAACATAACGCGCCTATAGTAACTACGCGTCTACAACTTTGCGAGGGCCATGGAAGTTCGACTAAATGGCACGCCTCGATTTCTAAGGATTAAAATTAATTAAGTGAGGGCCAAGATTGGTTATCAACCGAGAATATTCCAGCAATCATGTCACTTTGATAATCTCCAAAGTTTGCACATACTACCTTGTAATCATCAACCACTAAAACATAAGCAAAACCAAATAGTGCACCCTTATAGCACGGTAGCAACTTATAATTAGGCTTAGGTAACAATTGGTATTTTTGAATTGCAGGATTCCACAAGATCATATTAAACTCAGTTTTCATAAACACCAAACCATTGCATGAGTGCACATGAAGATCAGAATGGTAGACTCCTGGAAAGGGCGGGTTCATCAACATAACTTTGAAATCAACACCAAGTAATACTTCATGAATTTGGATTTCAGAATATAACTGGTAGGTACTTTTATAAGAAACGAAAAGAAGTTTTCGATGAATTATATTGGCAGACGATTGGCTCCTTTTCATATCTTGTTTAAAAATAACAGTAAAAGGAATGGACCAAAGCTTCCACTAACAACAACCAAGTCATTACCCCAACAATACATTTTCTTGTGAACACAATATTGATGCAACTATTCACATACAAATAGAGTTGGTGAGATGTTAAAACATTCCACAAGAATAGAGCAACACATAGCTAGTTCGGCCTTTATCGAAACAGAGTGAAGACTAAACTTAAAAAAAACAATTCAATATCCAATAGGTAAGGAAGTAATGGACCTGAAAACTGAGTTATACAATTAATTCAAATGTCCAGCAGCTCTACGGATGGAAACAAAAGATAATTGCGACCGGAGCTCGACACGACGAATCTCAAACCGGCAACCTCGAGCACAAAATTGTTTCCTAGATCTGAGCTTGACTGAAATTTCGACTGGAGGAGAAGAAGCAGTGGTGGAGAAGACGTGGAGAAGGAGCAACGATGGAGAGTTCGCTCGTTTTGGTGTAGCTGCTATGGAGAAATCCGAAAATGGCTACCTAAGTCTTCTACATCAAAGGTGTTGAAGGCTTCTCTTTTGTCTTAAGTTTGTTTCTAGTTCAACGCTGAAGAATCAAGGAGAGACGTTGGGAACGGGGGTCCGAAGAAGGTGGAAATCTGGGGGTATCTCCAAAAGCTGCGCTCATTTTCTCCTCCCAGTTTTCAGCGCCCTTTTCCTTGTGTATCTATCCCCTCTCTTTTATAATGTGTATTTAGGGTATAAAGAGAGGAAGGACTAATGGGTCAATGGTCTGGGTAGGTCTAGGGTAATTGGGCCATTGTATTTGTTCTTTGGGGTAGCCCAATACACCAAGACTAAGTCAATTTCTTTTCCCATTTTCCTTTTCTTTTAATTAATTAACTAAAAACCTAAGTTAAATTCCTAAATTAATTCAAATTATAAAATTAAACAGATTATTTAACTACAAAGTTTATAAAAATTAATTGATCCTAAATTTAAAGAGAAAAATAAATAATCCAAAATTTTAAAGCTAAGAATGTAAAAATAGGCCATTTTTGTGATTTTCATTTTTTAATAAATCATCTAACTAATAAATTAATCCTAAAATGTGAAATTTTCTAAATGCAATGCATGGTATTTTTGGTATTTTTTTTTATTTTTAATGGAAAAAATGCACAATAATGCAAATAATTAACAAAATTCTACGAAAATACCTATAAATTGCAAAAAATTGGGAAAATTATTTTCTGATATTTTATGGGAGTAATTCATATAGGGAAAAAATCATGTGCTCACAGATGCCCCTCTTCGCTCGGAAACACGTAGAGTTTTCTTGCAAAGATAAGTGAGCAAATACGAGCAATTTTTGCCCGTTTGAATACTCCGTGGGAAGCATTTTTGAAAGATTTGACCGAACCTTGCTTCCGATGTTGCCTACATATCCTTAGCTGTAAAGGAATCAGGTTAGTGTAGTTCAGAAATGAGTGAGATGATGGAGTTCGCCGAGGTGAAGAGCCGGTCGAGATGCCGTTCCATCGAGGTTCCGGTCTGTGATCTTGTTATTACATCAAAAATCAAAATATAAAAAAGACTAACTAAGCCTGTCAACTATGAGTTACAAGATTCCTATCTATAAGCCTTCTGAAGCTTGATCTTGAGTCTTGAATGGTTCTTCATGCAGACTTTAGATTTGAACCTTGGCACTTGTTAGCTGCAGTTGCTAGTTCATTCTTCTTCAACTTTTCGGATCAAGACTGGACATGTAGTGCTTGTGACCTCAACCATGTCTTGAGAAACACACATCTTTCATCAACTTCTATATTTGGGTTCACTTCTTGCCTTTTTTTTTTCAGATCATGACTAACTTTTGTTGATCATCTGGGACTGTTGACTTGCATTCTTCCTGCAAGCCTCTTTTGTTGCTGACTTGAATTGCTTTCTGAAGTGTTTTGCCCTTTCAACGAGTGATGCTTGACCGCTAAAACTTGAAATATATGCCTCTCTTCTCCAGGCGGGCTCCTGACTGCTTAAACTTGAAAAATATGCCTCTGTCCTCCAAGCGGGCTCCTGACTGCTAAAACTTGAAATATATGCCTCTGTTCTCCAGGCGGGCTCCTGATTGCTAAAACTTGAAATAAACGCCTCTATTCTCCAGGCGGGCTCCTGACTGCTAAAACTTGAAATATATGCCTCTCTTCTCCAGGCGGGCTCCCGACTGCTTAAACTTGAAAAATATGCCTCTGTCCTCCAAGCGGGCTCCGGACTGCTAAAACTTGAAATATATGCCTCTCTTCTCCAGGCGGGCTCCCGACTGCTTAAACTTGAAAAATATGCCTCTGTCCTCCAAGCGGGCTCCGGACTGCTAAAACTTGAAATATATGCCTCTCTTCTCCAGGCGGGCTCCCGACTGCTTAAACTTGAAAAATATGCCTCTGTCCTCCAAGCGGGCTCCGGACTGCTAAAACTTGAAATATATGCCTCTCTTCTCCAGGCGGGCTCCCGACTGCTTAAACTTGAAAAATATGCCTCTGTCCTCCAAGCGGGCTCCGGACTGCTAAAACTTGAAATATATGCCTCTCTTCTCCAGGCGGGCTCCCGACTGCTTAAACTTGAAAAATATGCCTCTGTCCTCCAAGCGGGCTCCGGACTGCTAAAACTTGAAATATATGCCTCTCTTCTCCAGGCGGGCTCCCGACTGCTTAAACTTGAAAAATATGCCTCTGTCCTCCAAGCGGGCTCCGGACTGCTAAAACTTGAAATATATGCCTCTCTTCTCCAGGCGGGCTCCCGACTGCTTAAACTTGAAAAATATGCCTCTGTCCTCCAAGCGGGCTCCGGACTGCTAAAACTTGAAATATATGCCTCTCTTCTCCAGGCGGGCTCCCGACTGCTTAAACTTGAAAAATATGCCTCTGTCCTCCAAGCGGGCTCCGGACTGCTAAAACTTGAAATATATGCCTCTCTTCTCCAGGCGGGCTCCCGACTGCTTAAACTTGAAAAATATGCCTCTGTCCTCCAAGCGGGCTCCGGACTGCTAAAACTTGAAATATATGCCTCTCTTCTCCAGGCGGGCTCCCGACTGCTTAAACTTGAAAAATATGCCTCTGTCCTCCAAGCGGGCTCCGGACTGCTAAAACTTGAAATATATGCCTCTCTTCTCCAGGCGGGCTCCCGACTGCTTAAACTTGAAAAATATGCCTCTGTCCTCCAAGCGGGCTCCGGACTGCTAAAACTTGAAATATATGCCTCTCTTCTCCAGGCGGGCTCCCGACTGCTTAAACTTGAAAAATATGCCTCTGTCCTCCAAGCGGGCTCCGGACTGCTAAAACTTGAAATATATGCCTCTCTTCTCCAGGCGGGCTCCCGACTGCTTAAACTTGAAAAATATGCCTCTGTCCTCCAAGCGGGCTCCGGACTGCTAAAACTTGAAATATATGCCTCTCTTCTCCAGGCGGGCTCCCGACTGCTTAAACTTGAAAAATATGCCTCTGTCCTCCAAGCGGGCTCCGGACTGCTAAAACTTGAAATATATGCCTCTCTTCTCCAGGCGGGCTCCCGACTGCTTAAACTTGAAAAATATGCCTCTGTCCTCCAAGCGGGCTCCGGACTGCTAAAACTTGAAATATATGCCTCTCTTCTCCAGGCGGGCTCCCGACTGCTTAAACTTGAAAAATATGCCTCTGTCCTCCAAGCGGGCTCCGGACTGCTAAAACTTGAAATATATGCCTCTCTTCTCCAGGCGGGCTCCCGACTGCTTAAACTTGAAAAATATGCCTCTGTCCTCCAAGCGGGCTCCGGACTGCTAAAACTTGAAATATATGCCTCTCTTCTCCAGGCGGGCTCCCGACTGCTTAAACTTGAAAAATATGCCTCTGTCCTCCAAGCGGGCTCCGGACTGCTAAAACTTGAAATATATGCCTCTCTTCTCCAGGCGGGCTCCCGACTGCTTAAACTTGAAAAATATGCCTCTGTCCTCCAAGCGGGCTCCGGACTGCTAAAACTTGAAATATATGCCTCTCTTCTCCAGGCGGGCTCCTGATTGCTACAACTTGAAATAAATGCCTCTGTTTTCCAGGCGGGCTCCTGACTGCTAAAACTTGAAATAAATGCCTCTGTTCTCCAGGCGGGCTCCTGATTACTAAAATTTTAAATAGATGCCTCTGTTCTCCAGGGGGGCTCCTGATTGCTAAAACTTGAAATAAATGCCTTTGTTCTCCAGGGAGGCTCCTGATTGCTAAAACTTGAAATAAATGCCTCTGTTCTCCAGGCGGGCTCCTGATTGCTAAAACTTGAAATAAATGCCTCTGTTCTCCAGGCGGGCTCCTGATTGCTAAAACTTGAAATAAATGCCTGTGTTCTTCAGACGGGCTCCTGATTGCTAAAACTTGAAATAAATGCCTCCTCAAACTTGAAATATATGACGATTCTCTCCAAGCGGGCTCCTGACTGCTAAAACTTGAAATATATGCCTCTGTTCTCCAGGCGGGCTCCTAATTGCTAAAACTTGAAATAAATGCCTATATTCTCCAAGCAGGCTCCTGATTGCTAAAAGTTGAAATAAATGCCTCTATTCTCCAGGTGGGCTCCTGCTTGCTAAAACTTGAAATAAATGCCTCTGTTCTCCAGGCGGGCTCCTGATTGCTAAAACTTGAAATAAATGCCTCTGTTCTCCAGGCGGGCTCCTGATTGCTAAAACTTGAAATAAATGCCTTTGTTCTCCAGGCGGGCCCCTGATTTCTAAAACTTGAAATAAATTCCCTTGTTCTCTAGGTGGGCGCCTGATTGCTAAAACTTGAAATGTATTCCCTTGTTCTCCAGGTGGGCGCCTGATTGCTGTAACTTGAAATGTATTCCCTTGTTCTTCAGGTGGGCGCCTGATTGCTAAACTTGAAATGTATTCCCTTGTTCTCCCGGTGGGCGCCTGATTGCTGAACTTGAAATCTATTCCCTTATTTTCTAGGTGGGCGCCTGATTGCTGAACTTGAAGTGTATTCCCTTGTTCTCCAGGTGGGCGCCTGATTGCTGAACTTGAAATGTATTCCCTTGTTCTCCAGGTGGGCGCCTAATTGCTGAAACTTGAAATGTATTCCCTTGTTCTCCAGGTGGGCGCCTGATTGCTAAACTTGAAATGTATTCCCTTGTTCTCTAGATGGGCGCCTGATTGCTGAACTTGAAATGTATTCCCTTGTTCTCCAGGTGGGCACCTGATTGCTGAACTTGAAATGTATTCCCTTGTTCTCCAGGTGGGCACCTGATTGCTGAACTTGAAATGTATTCCCTTGTCCTCTAGGTGGGCGCCTGATTTCAACAAAAATAGACAAAACAAAGAAAATTTTCTGCCCCAGTTTGGTGGCTGGGTACAAATGTGAGTGTAAAACAAAATCATGTTATCAAATATCAATAAGAACTTGAAAGATAAAACTTGAATTATACTCCCTTGTTCTCCAGGTGGGCGCCTGATTGCTGAACTTGAAATGTATTACCTTGTTATCCAGGTGGGCGCCTGATTGCTAAAACTTTAAATGTATGCCTCTGAAACTGCTGGCTTTGAACCTGATTACACCAAAACAAACAAAACAACAGAAATTTTCTTGCCCCAGTTTGGTGCTGGGCACATCTGTTAGTGTTAATTGAATCGTGTTACCAAATATCACGAAGAATTTTAAAGCTAAATCCCATTATCCAGGAGGGTCCTGATAACTCCTATCAATTACGAACCTAAGTTATATCTTCTAAAGGTATTACTCACACTACATTTGTTATCTAAGTGGTCTTAACTACTCCCAATTATCCAGGTGGGTCCTGACAACTTCTAGTTAAAACAGTTTTAACCTAAGGTATATCTACTGAAGGTACGACTTCCAGTATTATCTTGTTATCTAAGCAGAACTTAAAACTACGTCCCATTGTCCAGGAGGGTCCTGAAAACTCCTAAAAATTACGAACCTAAATTATCTCTTCTAAAGGTATTACTCCCACTACATTTATTATCAAAAAGTCTTAAACTACTACCCATTATCTAGGAGGGTCCCGACAACTTCTAGTTAAAAGACAGTTTTAACCTAAGCTATATCTACTGAAGGTATGACTTCCACTATATCTTATTATCTAAGCAAATCTTAAAACTATGTCTCATTATCCAGGAGGGTCCTGAGAATTCTTAATTGGATCCTACTTTAAACATGCAAACTTTAGAACCAACTCGCATTCCTTTGGGGTACATTTATTGTAAATTATGCTACTCATAATTGTTTTGAAATTTAAACTAAGTCCCATTTTTCAGGAGGGTCCTAAGAATTCTTAATTGGATCCTACTTAAAACATGCAAACTTTGAAACCAACTTATATTCCTTGGGGTACATTTATGCTAAATTATGCTACTCATGATTGTTTTAAAATTTAAACTAAGTCCCATTTTTCATGAGGGTCCTGAAAACTTACCGTCAAACCTGTCTGGTGTCTGCCTTTCCTTGAGGTGGGTTTCTCCGAAACAAACAAAATTTCTGCCCATGTTTCAATCAAAAAAAAAAATCTTGTCAGTTTAAAATGTGGTGGTTGGTTTGTGGCCTCGACTTTGAGGGCGATTGCTCCTTCATTTCCCATGATAACTGATTTCAACTTGAAGACCTTGCCTGTTTATTGACTACCCACTTTCTCTGTCATCCGTATCACTGAAAGTACCTTTTCTCCGTTCAGACCTAATATCCTCTGTTTGTTGCACTGCTCATGAACTGACATCTACCCAACCTTTGTGTCTCGCATGAATCCCAAAGCACGTCCATTGCCTCCACTCCGTGTGTATGTTGTTCTTTCTTGACATAAACCACTGACCTTGACCTTGAGGTCCGTTGCTCCTTCTCTTATCATGATAACTGATTTCCATTTGAAGACCTTGCTTGTTCCTGGACTAACCACTTCCTTTGTAAACCTTAACCCAGAAAATACTTCTTCTCGTTTAGACCCAATACCCTATATCTGTTGCACCGCTCATGCCGACATTTACCAAACCTTTGTGTTTCACATAGACTCCCAAGCATATTGATTGTCACCAACTCAGTGCGCATGTTGTTCTTTCCTGATTTAAATCACTAGCCTTGGCCTCGAGATCTATTGTTCCTTCACTTGCCATGATAAATGATTCCCACTCGAAGACCTTGCTTGTTTATTGACTAACCACTTTCTTTGTTACCCTTAACACAGAAAATATCTCTGATTTGTTCACCAAACCCCTCATCTGTTGCATTGTTCATAAATTAATATATACCAAGCCTTTGCATTTCGCATGAATCCCCATGGCATGTTGATTGTTACCAACTCGGTGAGCATGTTGTTCTTCTTTGACTTATGCCACTTTGATGCGTTAGCCAGATCCCGTTTTGTGCAATTGGAAAGCTGGTGGCAAATTTTGAAGTCATTTCTCCTTTGTTCTGACCAAACAGACACAGGAAGAGGAAGTAAACAAGACAAAAGGAACAGAGTGAGGTCAGTGGAAAGAGATGACTCCTAACAAGAAAACTACAAAGTAGAAACCTATCAAATATGGATACCAACTCTAATGACCATGACATGCACCTGCGGCCTATTCTGTTAAGCAAATCTGATATTCAAACTCTTGTTATACCCCCAATATGTGAAACTGGGCTTCAATGCTCCGATTATCCGGTTTGATTCACAATCTTGATTCGACTTGAAATGCCCAAAGGGTTTCCACCATCAAGCCTCTCTCATTTTGGTCTTTCTCTTATCTCACCGTCGCCTTATGGTGCCCGTGAGGGTTTTCACCAATAAGACTCTCTCATTTTTTATTTCTCTCAGCTTTCAATCACCTTGTTGTACCCATAAGGGTTCTCATCAACAAGACTCGCTCATTCTTCATTTCCCTCATTTGGACCGGAGTGTTTACCCTGACATGAATCACCTCTACTTGCTTGACTTGGCATCTCTCGAAGACTGATCGGATGTGGGCTTTTGGATAGGGTTAGAAAGAAAGGGTGTCAAAGGCTCAAAAAAATTCAACATGGGTTCAAAATTACAACTTTCGGAATCATATTTCTTACAACAACCACAACTTCTGCCCCAGTTTCTTTCTTGGGGACTTTTGGATTTTTATTTGGGTGGGACCGAACTGTGAGGCGGCCTACGTATCCTTAAAAGGAATTAGGTCGAACGTAGTTCATGTGACTACTTTTGTTGTTGCTATTTTTATTTTTCTTTTCTTTTCTTTTCTTTTCACTTTTTTTCTTTCTTTTTCCCTTTTCGTTGTTTTGTTGTTTTTCTTCTTCTTCTTCTTCTTTTATTCTCTCTTTTCTCTTTTTTTTCTTTCTCTTTTCATTCTTTTTTTTTACTTATCTTTTGCGCTTGTGTTTCTGAACTTCGCTACTGATTAAAAAAGAGGGGTATGAAAGAAAATAAATAAGGCTCAAAAGGGGTAACAAAGGATAAAGTGTTTAGATAGCAGAACAAAATGCCTTCGTCATTCCAACCTTCAAAACATGCCAAGTACAAACAACACAATTTAACAAACCAAGGAAAACATTTGTAACATCTTGATTGTACCATACTTGATAACCATATCCACACATTTGCCTTCTACATCTGTTGAATACAAAGCACCATTGAACAACACTCTCACTTTCCTTACCATGAATGGCCCCTAACAATTCGGGCAAACTTGCCTTTAGCTCCAACCTGATGCGGCATGATGCACTCCAACAGGGTTTCGCTGTGTTTTATCTGCCCCAGTTTTCACAAGGTTCGGGCTTCAAATGATCTCAAAGTGTTCAAATATGTTCTTATTTCCCTCAATTTCCCCTGTCATCTTCAAAATTGTTTCAATGTTTCATGACTAAACTAACTTTTTAGCTCAGGCTGAGAATTACGCATGCATGTCATATCACTAGAACCAGAATGAAAAGAACTATAAGAGGAGAAGAAAACTAAACAGAAATGACTAGAAACAACAGAAAATAGAGAATTGCATTAGACTGGCGGTGAAAGGGTTTGGACAACAAAACAAGCACAATAAACTGGGGTACAACCCTTAGAACAACCTGGACAACACTACATGAGATACTATGACCAAAGGAACTAGACAAAATAAAAGGATGGACGGGTTTGAGTCACAAGACAATATCCAGATTACAACCCTGAAATAACCTAGACAACAGAAATGACAACAAACTAAACCACCAAAGCTCCTCTCCGGCTGACCAAGAAATGGAGCGTCTTTCTAATTACCAAGCACGGTATCTTAGCCACTGAATTCTGCATCAACAATACTGCCAAGACCATTATCAACTTTAAACAACAAGCTCCCAAGAGGATCTGTATGCTCTCTATTACTGCCATCGACCACAACTACCCCTTCTTGAATCATTCTTTCTATTTCCCTTTTCAAACGGCGACAATCTTCAATGCTATGCCCCTGGACATTAGAGTGGTACTTGCATCGAATAGTAGGATCAAAGCCTTTCGCATATGGGTCTGGAGTATAGCCGAGGAGCGGCTTAATCAGGCCAAAATGCTTTAACTTTTCAAACAAACTTGCGTAGGATTCTCCGATGGGCGTAAAATTATCATTTTGCCTTTGTTTCCCTCCATGCCTTAGTTTTCTAGGATTGTTGGATGCTTGAAAATGCTGTGAAGGCACACGTGAATTTTAGGATACAGGTGCCCGCTCTAGGGAGTAACCTGGTGGTTGGACAGATGGCCGAATGTTATTTGGAGGATAATACTGAGGTGGATTATGTGGAGCTCGGGGGTAGGTTTGGGGTTGGAGTTGAGGCTAAACACGTTTAGCAAGAACGACCACTTGACCCTGTCATCGGCGGGGCTCAGCAACACCTTTTATATCCATGAGAGGACTATCCCAAGCGACTTGTTCGTTCCATCTAAGCCAAAAATCCCTAAAACTTTCCTTGGGTTTCTTTTTCATCTGAGATAGGGAGGAATGGTTCAGGACAATGTCTTTACTGTACTGAAAATGTCGCATAAAATCTTGAGCCATGTTGCCCAATGTATGCCACTTCCTAACATCTTGATGTTTATGCCATTCCAAAGCTGCCCCAGTCAGGCTTTCACTGAAATGCGCCATCAGTAACTCATTCTTCCTCAGGTGGTCTACTGGATCTCCCCGCCCATCATACAAATTAAACTTCGGCATCTTAAACCCTTCCAGCTTTTTGGATATCTCTTCTTGCTCCACTATCTTAGCAAGCTTTGTAGTCTCACCGGGAGGCTCAAAATGAGGGGCGTGGGGGTATGGATCCGAGACCTTGACAATTGGTTCTGGAGCATAATGTTGGGCATCGGGGACCGATGGTGGAGGACAACCACTAATCCAAGCTTGGTACATTTTGGCCATCTGTCTTTTCAATCTCCAAACCTCTTCTTTTTGATCAGATTTTGATTCTACAATTCCCTTAGACAGATCAGTAACACCCGTGTTCAACCCTTTGCCAGCCATGACTGCCTTGCTCTTTGACCTTGTGCTGTATGGATGAGTGACCTTAAGAACCACAAATCAACCACCCTTCTTCTATGAATTTGACAAGAATGAAACCATCACGTAAGCGTTAGGGCAGTTAACACATTGGTAACCGCACATTTGGGGAATAAATGTACCTAAGCACTTAACAGTTTCTATTATGCATTTGCTCGCTTGCATCATCCCGGTCTTTTCCCTATTTCCAATTGCAAACTTTCTCTTCTTCTTTTTTCCTCTCTTTTTTTCTTTCTCTTTATTTCTTCTCTCTTTTTCATTCTTGCCTTTTATTTCTCTTTGTTTTTATTCTCTCATTCCTCTTGTTTTGCCATTTGTTTTTCTTTTTTCTTTTTTCTTTTTTTCTTCTCTCGATTTTCTTATTTTCTTTCTTATTCTTTTCTTCTTCTTTCTTGTTTTTCCCTTCTTTGCTTTCTCTCTTTTTCATTTGGTTACGGTTGAATCCTATGGAGATTGCCTATGTATCATGACCCCGCATGAATAAGATTTTTGCATAGTTCTGGAAGAACAAGAATAAAGTAAACAAACTAACATTCTTTTTTTCTTTTTTTTTTTTACTTTAATGACTACTCTGATGAGAAAAGAGAAATTAAAGAAGCAAATCATCATATTTTTTTTTTGAATTTTCTAGACTTAATGTTCTATGACCTATTCTAAACTCAAGCTTAACAGGCATTTTTTCTCTTTTTGAAACTAAGACTCTATGAGTAATTATTAAGGAAAAATCCTACAAGAGAAAAATATTTTTTGATTCTCTTTTCTGAAATGAAGTCCAAACATTAAACCAAAGAAAAATATTTTGAATTTTCGTTTAATATCCCGACGGAAGATTTCGAAACAAGCAACGAAAAAAGATAAAATAAAATATTTTTGGATTTCAATTTTGATTGCCTAAAGATGAAATTCTAAAAATAAACCAAAGATAGAGTATGTTATCTTTTTCTTCTATGTACAATGTCCTAAAGTTCTTGTAAAATAAAAAGAATTGTTCTCCTTTTTTTCATTCATTTTTCAATAACTTTCCAAAGAATAGCCTCAAAAGAGAATTTTTTTTTATTTTATTTTTTTTATTGACACCTTGAAGAGAGCTTTTAAAGAATTACTAAAAGAAAATTCTCTTTTTTTTTGAATTTTTGGTCCCAATATACATCTAATTGCCTAAAGAAAAAAAATAACCTCAAAATTTTTTATCCATTTCTAGAATTAGTATTCTAAAGAAAACTTATAACGGAAATATAAAATGCAACATCTCCCTTTTTTGGATTTTTGAATTACACCACACCTTGTCAAATATAAAATAAAAAGTACAATAACAAAACTTGACATCACTGTACAAAACTTAGAAAGTAAAAGACGATATAAAAAACATACTTAAAAATAACTAAAAATAAAAATAAAAATAAATCTCCTTAAGCAACTCCTGAATGCAGCGGTCCTGGGGTATCTGTCTTGCTCAAACTCCGGTTAGTAAATTCACACATGTATGAGAAAACTTAAACCAACACTATGTGAGACAATAACATTCCCTATTAGACACATGCAAGACATGGTTGCGATTATTTTTGCAAAATGATTTATTTAGCCAAAAAAGGGGCTAGAAGTTCAAAATTTGGCTAAGACTCCCGCAAAGACAAGAACCTAAGATTTACTAGGAAGATCGGTCCCTATGTGGGTTGCCTACGTATCACACCCCGAAAGACGAGAATCAGGTATGCGTAGTTCAGGCAGATTGGATACGAGCGAGAATTAAAACAAATAATAATAATAATGTAGAGAAACATACTTTTATTTTTTCTTGAAAAATGATGAAACATGCAAAACCTTTTTGGATTTTCCTTTCCCTTTTTTTTTTGATTTTTTTTATTTTCTGAAAATGATGAAAAAGTGTAAAATCTTTTTTTGAATTTTTCATGTATATACTTTATCTTTTTCCTTAATAAAAAATGTAACAAAACAAAATTGGGCCCTACTTGCTTTATTTTCACACCTTACCCTCTTTTTTGTTTTTTTTCTCTTCTTTTTACTCTCTCTTTTTTTTTTCATTTGTCCTCAACTATCATTGGTCCGCTAAATGACCCATTTACCCTTGGATAAATGCAACTTGTAGCACATAGGATGCATCAAGATGGTCTGTTATTTTGGGTATACCTGTCCTAGATGGACCCAACCCCTGTGTTGAGTCCCCTAAGTCAAAATGTACATGATGCAAACAAATATTCCTACTAGGGATCCGACATGAGGCTGAGTTATTCTAGTTTTAAAACCTGGGTATTTATTCTAGACTGTGTACCCGAGCGGACAACTCGAGTCGAGGAGGGGGCTACGTACCAGGGACCCGAAAGATCATCCGGCTTAGTAACTTGTTCGAGCCTCTTTCTTATTTCAAGGTATGACACTAACAGAATAGGGAGTCTCGACCAGCGAGCACATCCCCGAAGATAAGAAGAGAAGGGTTTCGTAATAGTTTATATGTACAGTTCAAATAATATCAAAGCGGTAAAAGCATCATTTTGCACATTAAGCCCAACATATAAAATATCATATAATAAACAAAGCCAAATACAACAATTATTCTAAGCTCGAATTCTTGAACCCTGAACCAAAAGTTCTGGGTTCATGTCCCCGGCAGAGTCGCCAGAGCTGTCACACCTCCTTTTTCCTACTACCACCCCGAAGGATAGTATAATAAAGGGAGTTATTTTCAACTTGAAGTGACAATCGAAACGGAATTATATTATTAAGAGATTCGTAGTCGCCACTTGGGAGATTTATGGTGTCCCAAGTCACCGGTTTAAATCCCGAATCGAGGAAAAGAATGGCTCTGTTAACAGTCCGCGAACCAGAAATCTGAGTAAGGAATTTTGTTAACCCGGGAGAAGGTGTTAGGCATTCCCGAGTTCCGTGGTTCTAGCACGGTCGCTCAACTGTCATATCTGGCTTAATTATCTAATTTTAGTACATGTTTAGCCTATAGTGCAATTTTTAACATTTAACCGCATTTATTGTTATTTTTAAAGAGAATTGCAACGTCGTTAAAACACGTCTCGAACCACGTCACATAAATTCACCCGTGATTTTCGACATATTTTAACTTCGTTGGAATTTGGATTTGGGTCACATAAATGTGCATCGGAGTTTAGGAAAGTAAATTATTAACATAACGCGCCTATAGTAACTACGCGTCTACAACTTTGCGAGGGCCATGGAAGTTCGACTAAATGGCACGCCTCAATTTCTAAGGATTAAAATTAATTAAGTGAGGGCCAAGATTGGTTATCAACCGAGAATATTCCAGCAATCATGTCACTTTGATAATCTCCAAAGTTTGCACATACTACCTTGTAATCATCAGCCACTAAAACATAAGCAAAACCAAATAGTGCACCCTTATAGCAAGGTAGCAACTTATCATTAGGCTTAGGTAACAATTGGTATTTTTGAATTGCAGGATTCCACAAGATCATATTAAACTCAGTTTTCATAAACACCAAACCATTGCATGAGTGCACATGAAGATCAGAATGGTAGACTCCTGGAAAGGGCGGGTTCATCAACATAACTTTGAAATCAACACCAAGTAATACTTCATGAATTTGGATTTCAGAATATAACTGGTAGGTACTTTTATAAGAAACGAAAAGAAGTTTTCGATGAATTATATTGGCAGACGATTGGCTCCTTTTCATATCTTGTTTAAAAATAACAGTAAAAGGAATGGACCAAAGCTTCCACTAACAACAACCAAGTCATTACCCCAACAATACATTTTCTTGTGAACACAATATTGATGCAACTATTCACATACAAACAGAGTTGGTAAGATGTTAAAACATTCCACAAGAATAGAGCAACACATAGCTAGTTCGGCCTTTATCAAAACAGAGTGAAGACTAAACTTAAAAAAAACAATTCAATATCCAATAGGTAAGGAAGAAATGGACCTGAAAACTGAGTTATGCAATTAATTCAAATGTCCAGCAGCTTTACGGATGGAAACAAAAGACAATTGCGACCGGAGCTCGACACAACGATTCTCAAACCGGCAACCTCGAGCACCAAACTGTTTCCTAGATCTGAGCTTGACCGGAATTTCGACTGGAGGAGAAGAAGCAGTGGTGGAGAAGGAGCAACGATGGAGAGTTCGCTCGTTTTGGTGTAGCTGCTGTGGAGAAATCCGAAAATGGCTACCTAAGTCTTCTACATCAAAGGTGCTGAAGGCTTCTATTTTGTCTTAAGTTTGTTGCTGGTTCAGCGCTGAAGAATCAAGGAGAGACGTTGGGAACGGGGGTCCGAAGAAGGTGGAAATCTGGGGGTATCTCCAAAAGCTGCATTGATTTTCTCCTCCCAGTTTTTAGCGTCCTTTTCGTTGTGTATCTATCCCTTCTCTTTTATAATGTGTATTTAGGGTATAAAGAGAGGAAGGGCTAATGGGTCAAAGGTCTGGGCTGGGTAGGTATAGGGTAATTGCGCCATTGTATTTGTTCTTTGGGGTGGCCCAATACACCAAGACTAAGTCAATTTCTTTTCTCATTTTCCTTTTCTTTTATTTAATTGATTAAAAAACTAAGTTAAATTCCTAAATTAATTCAAATTGTAAAATTAAACTGATTATTTAACTACAAAGTTTATAAAAATTAATTGATCCTAAATTTAAAGAGAAAAATTAATAATCCAAAATTTTAAAGCTAAGAATGTAAAAATAGGTCACTTTTGTAATTTTCATTTCTTAATGAATCAACTAACTAATAAATTAATCCTAAAATGCGAACAAATTCTAAATGCAATGCATGGTATTTTTGGTATTTTTTTTGATTTTTTAATGGAAAAATAAATATGCACAATAACGCAAATAATTAACAAAATTCCTATAAATTGCAAAAAATTGGGAAAATCATTTTCTGATATTTTATGGGAGTAATTCATATAGGGCAAAAATCACGTGCTCACAGACCCGAATTTTTCAATTCAACACGTACCCTTCAATTACACATGAGATCCTCTAACATACACATGAGGACCATACCACTTAAGAACACTCCGCCAGAGATAATCCACTTGCTTCGCCTCAATTTAGTATTTCAGCATACCTTCCACCATCATACACATTACACAGTCATTTAGTCTTCTTGGGCCTGAACCCATACCGCCACATGAAATTCACTTCACTCCCCAACTAAGAGACACGAAGATATTTCTTCATGCGCCCATAACTCGGGCTACACGTCAACTTACAATAGGAAATGAACACTTAACAGTTCATCTATTATCCAGTAGACTTCTTCGTCATTACCAAGTCATATAGATACATCTCGCAGTACTAACATACTCATCACATGGATATCCAACCGCTATGCCGGCTAATCGGTACAACCCGAACATATAAGTTCAAAACACTTGCTCACACAATCAGCACCTCTGTGCCCAAGCCATAGGCAAGATCCGGGCTCAAGTCCTCCAGACTGGCCCAACTTCAAACTCACAGAGATCACATATCACCCCTTGATCGGGGAATCACAAGCCATCAAGGCACATCTGATACTGAGCGCTCATGTGTGCATACAAACACGTGGAAGGAATTTCAAAGGTTTCTTTTCAAGCTGAATCAAGGACGCACGATAATAATTCAAGAATGTGAAGTTTTCCTAAAGGTTCTGCAGCCTTTCAAGGATAAATACAGACGTCTTCGTACCGATCCACGAGATGCTACTAAACCTGCTCATGACTCATGAGACCTAGTAACCTAGGCTCTGATACCAACTTGTCACGACACAAAACCCCTCACTAGTCGTGATGGCACCTCTCGTGAAGATAAGGCCAGCCAACTAACCCAACTCGTCTCTTTCAAAGTAGTTAAGCATATATGATTAGCACAAATACGACTTAATAACATTAATTAGCAAAAATACAGCCCAAACCGGGGTGTCACAAGTCACGAGCATCTATAAGAATGAAATTTCCACTTTACAGTCTAGAAATACATTGAACAAGTGTAATGAATAACATAGAAAGACAATGGTGCTACGAACGCTGGCAGTCACCTCGCTAAAAACCTCTACAGCTCTTCCTCCACGCAGCCAATACCCGCTACCAGGTGAATAAATACCTACAACTGCACGCGAGGTGCAGGGAATAAAGTGAGTACTCCAACTCAGTGAGTAATAAAAGTAAATAACAATTGAGCAGTGAAAAATCACGTAAAGCAAACCATCATGCTATACACGAGCAGTGAAAAACCCCTTTGGGAGAAAGCAGTGAAGCTGTAAAACTTTTAGAAATATCTTAGCTCAGTTTAAAACCTCTTTTGAAAATGACTTTTTCAACAATTATGCAAATGAATGCAGAAACAAATAGTGCAGATAAGCACAGAAGTCTGCCTCTCAGGCACCACACTCTGTTATCAGATAATACCAGAACAACAGGTGAATATTGTAAGAAGAAGCACAAACAACATATAATGGCTGACAAATGAAATAAGGCAAACATATCAAACAGTACTGGTACCGCTGTGGCGTGCAGCCTGATCCATATACCGATGCGGTGTGCATCCCGATCTATTTAACTTTGACGGCGCTCACTGAGGGTGTGTTCAGACTCCGGAGGGGCTCTTACAGCCCAAGCGCAATATCAAGCCAACTTGTGGCATCAATCAGGCTCTCGGCCTCAGTATCAATATAGTACCGCTACGACGTGCAGCCCGATCCATAAGTATCCTCATAATACAGGCCATCGGCCTTACTCAGTCAACAAAATCATGTAAGCCACTCGGACAACATTAAAGTATGATGCTCAGCCCAAAACAATTTTATGAAAATATCATTTCGAGTATTTAAGGCATAATAACTTGGCTGTATTTTTTTTTAAAACAGTGGAAAATAAATGACTGAGTTCAAACATATAATTAAATCAGTGAGGAGTTGTCAACAACAATCCCCGAAGGGTTCCAATAATTGGCACAAAACCCAAGTATAGCAAACAGCCCAAATTATGATGATAACAAGTAATTCCAGTCAAATACGCAGTAAAAATCATCAATCGGGACGGACCGAGTCACAATCCCCAACGGTGCTCTACCCCACGCTCGCTATCCAGCGTGCAAGTCACCTCAATATAGCACTATGATGTGCAAGTCCGGGATTTCAAACCCTCAGAATATCATTTACAATTATTACTCACCTAGAACCGGTGAAATATCTAGTTCGCAAAGCCTTTGCCCCTCAAATCGGCCTCCACGCGCGTCGAATCTAACCAAAATCAGAGTGAATACATCACAATATGCTAAGGGAACAATACCCAATCGATAACAATCGAAAAATATCAAGAATCTCGAAATTAGCAAAAACTCGAGCCCCGGGCCCACTTCTCAAAAAATCAGAAAATTAACATCACCGGATTCCTTATCTCGTCACGAGTCTATACATACCAAAATTACCAAAATCTAAGTCCATTTTACCCCTCAAATTCCACTTTGAAATACCAAATTTCCAAGCCCTAGCTTTACCCCCTTTTGATGAATTTTCACAAATTTCCATGTTAATTCTACCATTAAATCATGTATTTAGGCCAAAGAACTCACCTCCAATCACACCTAGTCGAAATCCCCTTCAATTTCCGTCCAAGAGCTCTCAAGGTCGAAGGCAACAATGGTGAAATAACCCAAAATCGCGAAATGAAATAACATATATGGCCTTCCAGACATTTTCGCACCTGCGACTCACCTAACGCTTCGGCGGTACCGCTTTTGCAGTTACAACTCCGCTGCTGTGGAAATAAATTAAGCTGGCCACATCCGCATCTGCGATCAATCTTCCGCATTCGCGGTTTCGCAGATGCGGCCCCAACAACCGCATTTGTGGTCCCTGACTCGCCTCTCAAATCTGCTTCTGTGGCTAATTTTCCGCATCTGCGTCATCGCAGATGCGGTCACCCTATCGCTTCTACGGTCTCAGCACACCTGCCCCTCTTTCGCCTCTACGATAAATCACCCACATCTGCGGCACCGTATCTACGGTCCATCAACCGCAGATGCGAAAATACCAGAAGCCCAAATCCTTCAGCTGCAAACAAATTCCAATTCCTCCTATAACCATCCGAAATCACCCCGAGGCCCCCGGGACCACAACCGAAGATACCAACACCTCCTATAACATCATTCAAACGTGTTCCAATCATTAAAACACCTCAAATAACACTACAACCATCATTTCACATCGAATTCAAGCCTAAGTTCTTTAAAACTTCCGAAATACGCATTCGATCAAAAACCCAATCAAAACACCTTCGAATAACCTGAAATTTTGCACACACATCCCAAATCACCTAAAGAAGCTACTTCAACTCTCGGAATTCCATTCTGGCCCTCGGATCAAAATCTCACCTATCAACCGGAAATCGCCAAAACACTAACTTCGCCAATTCAAGCCTAATTCTACACCGGACCTCTAAAATCAATTCCGATCACACTTCTAAGTCACAAATCACTTCCTAAAGCTAACCGAATCACCAGAAATCACATCCGAGCCTTCTAACTCATAAGTCAATGTCTGGTTGACTTTTCCAAACCAAACCTTCCTTAAAGAGACTAAGTATCTCATTTTCTACCAAAACTAATCCAAATCAACTATAGCATACCAAATACTGCTAATGAAACATGAAGAAGCATAAAAATGGGGGAAACAGGGCGATAACACATAAGACGACGGGTCGGGTCGTCACAGTGTCATCCTTCAGATGGAGAAACTTGGAAGCACTTTGATAGGACATATCCAGATTTTGCTAGTGAACCAAGGAACATTCGGTTAGGTCTATGTGTGGATGGGTTCATGCCTTTTTCTATATCTGCGACACCATATTCATGTTGGCCTGTCTTTCTTACACCTTATAATCTACTACCCGAGTTGTGCATGACAAGTCCATATATATTCTTAAATTGTATTATCCCCAGTCCACGTAATCCAAAAAGTTTGATAGATGTATATTTGCAACCTTTGATTGATAAGCTGAAACAACTGTGGTACGATGGTGTTGAAATATATGACATATCAACCAAGCAGAATTTCAATTTGCATGCTAATTTAATGTGGACAATTAACGATTTTTCTATGTATGGAATGTTGTGTGGGTGGATAACGGCTAGGAAGCTAGCTTGTGATTACTGCATGAAAATAGTAAAGCATTCACTTTGAAACATGGCTGAAAGCCATCATGGTTTGATTGTCATCATCAATTCTTGCCTCCTGATCCTGAGTTTAGAAGGATGAAAAATGCATGCAAAAAGAATAAAATGGAATATGATTCTCCACCTCCGATACTTTTAGGTGAGGAAATTTGGGAGAGGGTCCAGAACTTCAGTAAAGTTACTGAAGCTCCACCTTATAGATTCCCCGGATACGGTGTTACTGAGTTGCCTTATTGGAAGGATAATCTTCTCCGTCACAACCTTGATGTCATGCATATTAAGAAGAATTATTTTGACAATTTGTTCAACACAGTGATGAATGTTAAAGGTAAGACACAATATAACCCAAATGCTAGAATGGACTTACAAGAATATTGCAGGCGGCCTGAATTATACTTGCAGACAGAAAATAATGGTAAGATATCCAAGCCCAAAGCAAGTTACACATTCACTTTGGAGGAAAGACGTCAAATTTGTGATTGGGTACAAAATCGAATATGCCTGAGGGTTATGCGTCGAATCTTGGGAAAAAAGTTGATATGGAGATAGGGAAGTTGAGCCATTTGAAAAGTCATGACTGTCATGTTTTCATGGAGACCTTAGGGCCTATTGCATTTTGTGGTTTGCCTGAAATAATCTGGAAACACATCACAGAGATTAGTTTGTTTTTCAATGAGACGTGTTTTTCCACATTAAGGGAAGAGAACCTACTCCGTATGGATCAAAACATTCGTGTAACTTCTACTAAGATGGAAAAGATATTTCCATGGGGGGTTTTTTTGGCTAAGAGGTAATATTATAAGTTTGATGTAATTTTTTTTATTTGAATATTCTTGGCTAACCTAAAATTATGTAGCACAATTGGCAAATGCAAACAATTTGTTAAGCAGAGGAATAGGATTTAAGGATCTATATGCGAAGCTTATCTTGCAAAGGAAACTGCTCAGTTTTGTTCTTATTATTTTGAGAGTAATGTACCATGTGCTAGGAATAGTCCCAATAGGCACACGGTCGAATGTGTGAATGATCCATTATATCCGCATATGTCCATATTCAATCAAACATGCCGAAGTTCTAAGGATGTCAGAAAGAAAAGTTTAAGTGATATGGATTACAAGTCAATGTGTTGCTAAATTGTCCCAAAGTTGTACCATTTTTCAAGTAAGTATTGATTTACTAGTTATCAAAATATAAAATTTACTGTGATTACATATCAATGCAACTACTAAAAATATTTGATGTGTCACAGTCACTTTAAATTTGGCCATGATGTTGTATATACGAGATTTGATACGTTGTTCAAATAATTTCTAAGTTTATCCTTAAAATATTCTAACATTATGTACATAAACTGTAATGACCCGACCAGTCGTCTTGAGCTCTAGCGCGTTGTTCAATGGTTTGAAGTCATGAGCAGCTTCATTTCACGTGTTATGACTCATAGTCATGGTCGGAGTTGAGTTCCGGGAAGTTCGGAGTCAAATTGGAAAGAAAATTCTCATTTCAGAAGCCTTAAGTTGGAAGAATCGATTAAGATTGGATTTTAGAGTAAACAACCTCGGAATCGGGATCTGAAGGTTCTAGCAGGTTCGTATGGTAATTTCGGACTTGGGCGTATGTCCGGATCCGGTTTTGGAAAACCGGGAATATTTTGGCGCATATTGTGGAAGTTAGAATTTTTGAGGAATTTCATAAGTATGGGTTGAAGTGCATTTTAGTGATACTGGTGTCCGTTTGGGATTCTGAGTTTGGGAATAGCTCCATATGGTGATTCTGGAGATGGGAATACCTGCGTATGGTGATTTCAGAGATTTAGATCGTATATAGCACCTTAGTTGTGCTTGACTTTTGTAGTTCATATCGCTATATGTCCCCTCAGGGATGGTATTATGCACTTAGCGTGCTTGCGATCGATATTCGGTATTTGGTAATAATAAGCAATTTAGCTCGATGTGCATCTCCTTAGGTAAATTTTATGTCTGGATCGGGTGGCATGCCGCCATGGGTATGTTGTTTGGATCAGGTTGCGCACCACAATAGTGTGATGTTGAATACAGTTTTCATACTTCATCTTATGTGTGCTTGTTTCCCATTTTCTGAGAAAAGTTCATATTAGTTGCGCGAGTTGAATTTTCCCTCCCAGAGTTCGTTTTCCTTCTGTATCGCATTCGAATTGGCACGTCGTGGCATCATATGAGACTTTTGGTCATGTCTAGGGTGGCTTGTTGCCTGAGCAGTTTGTACTGAGTGAGACGAGATTATTGGATTTAGGATCAGTGTAACTTGATTATATGAAGTATACTAATGAGCTAAGACCATTACTTGGTTCAGAATGAGGTGATGGTTCTTGTCAGGAGTATAGACCCTATGATTTGTTGATTCAGCAGTTGGTTATGAATTTCTACACATCTGTTCTGTCGTGGCGGTATTGTAAAAGTTAGAGCAAGACCTATGTAGGTTATGAGGTTCAATAGGAGCATCAGATTCGTGGAATTTTGATTAATTTGATCAGAGAATGTTATTGTGGTCCTATGAGTAAAGTAGTGCAAGTTTTGAATTCAGCTAAGGTATGCAGTCTTGTTTTGGTGCTGCGTGTAGTTATTGATTCGGTGAGCGTATGTTAGAATAGGCCTGTCAGAGAATTTCGGATGTTGGAATTGGGCTCTAAGGCTTATTTTCTTAAGTGAAAAAGGATATCTTTAGATTGATCGAGTTAGGGTGCCCAGCTGAGTTGTGGTAGCACGGGTAGGGGCTCGAGGTGTTAAACAGTGATTTCGGGCAACTCCAGCACAGTTCTTAGCATGTTCGAGGATGAACGTATGTTTAAGTGGGAGAGAATATAACGACTCGACCAATCGTTTTAAGCTCTAGCGCATCGTTCAATGGTTTAAAAATATGAGCAGCTTCATTTCAAGTGTTATGACTTGTAGGCGTGGTCGGAGTTGAATTTCGGGAAATTTGAAGTCAAATTGCAAAGAAAATTCTCATTTTAGAAGCCTTAAGTTGGAAGAATCGACTAAGATTGGACTTCAGAATAAACAACCTCGGAATCGAGATCTGAACGATCCAACATGTTCGTATGGTAATTTCGGAATTGGGCGTATGTCCAGATCCGATTTTGGAAAATTCGGGAACGTATTGGCGCCTATTGTGGAAGTTAGCATTTTTTAGGAATTTCATAAGCTTGGGTTGAAGTGCATTTTAGTGATATTGATGTCTATTTGGGATTTCGAGTCGGGGAATAGCTCTGTATGGTGATTCTGGAGTTGGAAGCGCGATCGAAAGTGAATTCGGAGGTTCGTAGGTCATTTTGAAGTCATTTGGCTAAAGACAGGAATTTGAAGGTTTTTGAGAAGTTTGACCGAGAGTTTGAATTTTTGATATTGGGTTCGGATTCCAATTTTGAAAGTTGGAGCATGTCCATAATGTCGAATATGACTTGTGTGCAAAATTTGAGGTCAATCGGACATGATTTGACAGGTTTCAGCATCGAATGTAGAAGTTTGAAATTTCAAAGTTCATAAAGTTTGGATTGGAGTACGATTCATGATTTCGAGTTTGATGATATTTAAGGCCTCGAGTGAGTTCGTATCATGTTTTGGGACATCTTGGTATAATTGGTTAAGTTCCCGAGGGCCTCAGGTAGATTTCGGAAGGTTAGCGGAATGAATTTTGGACCAAGGAGTTGCTGAAATTTTCTGCAGAAAGCTATTTTGACAACAACTAGTGCAATCGTGGAGCTGAATTTGGAAGCTTATATCTCGAAATTTAGAAGGAATTTGAAAATTTTCAAAACATAAAAGTTGTTACCTTCCATTATAGTTTCCATAAAGTTGAACCATTCATGATTTGGACATTTTATCAGAAAGTTATGATCAATTGAAGATGGCTGGTGGAGCAGTTTTGACAGAATTTACTAATTCATGAAGCCGACTTTAGAAGCTCATATCTCAAAATATATAAAGAGTTATATGGATGTTTCTAATTCTTCGAGTCTAGTTTCTAAATCTTCAAACCGTTTGTAATTTTGATGTTTCCACAAGGAGTTATGGGGGTTTTAGCAGAAGGTGTACAACAGGGAAAAATTGTAATAGGATGTACAACCTATACAACGCAAGGTACAACTCAATGAAGCCTGGGCAGATTGTTTTAAACACGAGATTTCTTTTATTTCTTTCATTTGGCTTGGATGATTTTGGAGAGCTCAAGGAGTGATTTTCACTAAGCAACACTAGGTAAGTGATTTCTTCCTATTTTTGAGTTAAATATGTGATCTTATATGGATTTAGAAATGGAAAATTGCACTACAAGAAAAATGTCCTATGGCAACACCGAGAAAACCGTTGCCAAAAATAGAAAAACTGTTGCAATATTCCTATTGCGACGGATTGGGCTCCGTTGCAAGATAAGGCGTTGCAATTGGTCTGTTGCAATGGTTTTTTGCGACTTTTTCAGAGCCATGGTCATAGCTATATCTATCGCAATGGTTTTACAGTAGCCTAATACAACGATTATTAAAAGTTATCGCAACGAGTATGAACCGTTGCAATACGACTATTGTAACGGTGAAAACCGATGGAATAGACCTACTGGAACAGTTTGTTGATATAGTTTAGCTTATTTATTGCAATGATTATTACTATCTATTGCAATGGTCATTACAAGCTAGTGTAACAGTTATTTCAACTATTTCAACAATTTTTCGAGCTATTACAACATTTATTACAAACTATTGCAATAATTTTTACGAGCTATTGTAATGGAGTAAATTATAATACGCTAGAATTTATACAAACCATTAAAGGAAACTATATTCATCCACAAAATCATCATAAAAAATATCCAACTAGTATTATCCAAATATAAGAGAATATTGACTAACAATTCAAGAGTTAGATTGCAGATAAATTTGCAAAATATTTAAAAATAAGTACAGTCCCAAAACATCTGAAGGTGTAGATCAACCAATACTCTTTAAGTAAGGTCTTCACTGCTTTCATCTCCCATTTATTTATTTTCTTCACCTACAAATTCAAGACATAACAATATTTAGAGGGTAAGGAAAAAATTAAGCATATTCAACCAGTACTTCAACAAGTAAGAAAATTGAGGTTATCTTCAACCAACACGTCATCTATTTACTACTGTAACTACTTTTAGATGACTAGTTTTTGAAGTATAAAATTTATAAGATCACATAAATAATAATAGTAAATACGTGTGTGTAAGCTCCAAGACCATTGTAAGCGCCAACAGTCCCATCATATTGATGCCAGGGATGTTTTGAACGCAAAGAAACAACAAAATTTGGAGCTTGCTAAATCTACGGGAGCTTGGTTGATGTTGGAACAGACAGGGCTTCACATGTATTGGAGGCAGGTTCAACAAAGGAGAAGGACAATCCTAATCCTAATTTAACTGGACTGTTGGTGCTGAACAGATTGTTCCAGCTGGTGCCGTTGGTCGTGGTGTAGTTTATAATCGAGCTACTACAGGCAGTAATCAATAAGGAACTGATGAATCAAGGAGTTAGGAGTGGTATTGATGCTCTAGAAACTGTGCAGGTAAAGCTGGATCGACAGAAAACTGTTTGGAAGTCTAAACTTCATGCTGATATCCCTGCCGCTACTGCTTTAGCGAGGATTTACCAGGCTGTGGGTTCTGCTTCACCCCGCGGATATACTCATCAGAAGATCTTCGAAGACCCATCCAACTTTTATCTCCATTACTCATTGAATATCCCATGAAACACAAAAGTAAATGAACAATTAATCCCTGTTCCAGTAAGACACACTTGTAGTATTCAAATATGTTGTTGTATCACCAAAGGTAATGCATGCACCTTTATTCATATCCAACTCCCCGATATTAGCACTATTTATTCAGTCATCTATTTAATAATTGCTTCCCGCTTTTCCATACTAATTGTAAATATTTATTACAAATTTGGAAGCCACTAGAAAAGAAAAAACAGAAAGGTTATAAAGTTGATTATTTATCAACCAAACCTAACCTTCTCAAGACATGGGGAGAAAAGATCATGTTTTAGCTTTCAATTTTACACATAGAAATATACTGGTAATTTTGGGAACATATACTCGACCACAAGCTTCAAGCTCGTCGCAGGACCTAAATACAGAACCAGAAAGAAAGCTTGGGCAGCTCGTCGTGGAGAAGTGTTTAATTTTGTACTTGTCTCTCCATTTTATTAGTTAGGGACAAGCTTATTTATCTTGAAAAAGGGGAATGTGCTGACATGAGTTATATGCTATATTCCCTCCTTGCAAACCTTTTTGCTTTGGTTTATGGAGTTGTATATTGCTTGAAGGAAACTGATTTTAACATATTTATAGGGATTGACTGTCATTATTTGATTGTCAACTACAATGCTACCAATTCCTTTATTCTCTGCCAAGCCTTGCTAGTAGAATAAATTCTAAGCTCTATTCCGTAAGCCTTAGAAAATCAGAAGCTCTATTCTAAGCTCCAAAAATCAGAAGCTCTATGTATAAATAATGTCTTTCTATCTTCTTTTGTAATATCCAGACAAATAAAGTGTTAAGATAATGAGGATTTTTAAAAGAGTTTTACTTCAATCTATGCATTGCGAAAAAAATTGAATTATTATATCAGTAAAGGATTACTACGAATAACTGTCTTTAATTAAAAAGTAGAATAAATAACTTGAAAAATACATTGCTAGAACCTTTTTCTTTCTTTCTCGGTTTCATTTTATGGAATATGCTTGTGATCCAAATGAGACATGAAAAAACAAGAAGCAAAAGAGCTACGTTTAGTCATATGCCTGGACTCTAGGCTCGAGAAGGACCACAATTGTCGCTTGATTCGATAAAGTGAAGATTGTAGGAAAATTTAAGTACTCCTCCTGTTGTAGTATATGGTTACAACTTCAATATTTTTACACTAATATATACCATTGCAGATTTAGTGAAGGCATATTTGAGTCCTTACATATATACTCGTTTTTCTGTTGCAGGTAATAAAGATGAAGGAACAGTTATCTGAAGCAGAAAATGAGATACAAAAGCTGCAATTGGAGCTTGATTCCGTAAGCTCTATTCTAAGCTCCAAAAATTACTGCTGCTTTACCAGGGATGAAACACTATCATTCACAAAATCAGAAGATATGGTCGACGTGAAATTGAAGCCTACAACAGATACATCTAATACCCCTGAATTTTGGTTTTTCGGTTTAACCGAAAACCGAAATACAAAAACCGTAAACCGCACCGAAAAACCAAAAATTAATAATTTTAAAATCGTGCACCGACCGAAAAACCGATTAAACCGAAACCGAAAAACCAAAATTTACGATTCGGCCGGTTTTTTCGGTTCGGTCGGTATTATGCCCACCCCTAATTTGACTTGTCAAAACTTTAGTCCTTTTTATTCGATAGCAGATTTAACAAGGAATAACACTTAACAATACTTCTGTAATAGTTATATTAGTACTGAATAGCAGAAATCTTTGTAGAAACTTTTAGCTAATATTTGGTAACAATTGGTAGTACTTCTCATTATACCCCTGAACAACCATTTTAGAACACGAGCAAAACCATCAACAAACCAACCAAAAAAGTAAAATCTCAAGATATAAACAACAATTTTCTCTAACTCTCCAGCTTTTGAATTTCTCTTTTCAAGTTTTAGAATATTATCGACCTCAACGATGGAGTTTCGAAGGGTATTTCTCATTTTAATTTCATTCCAAACAGCAATAAATTCAATATTTAGCACAAAATCAACTTTGAATAAAAATTTGGCTCAAAGAATTGAAACCCAGCTTCTAAAACACCAATTTTACAAAAAATCCAAATTTTGAGCAATCTTCTATAATTTTTTTTTACCACAGAATTTTTGACGGTGTTCTCAAATTTTCACCAATTTTGAGATAAAAGTTTTAAACCACACTAAATATAAACATCAAACATAAATTAGAACAAAACATAATGACTTCAAAGAAAACCATTTGTGTATTTTGTAAACTTTTTCAAAAATCCTTGAATGGTAAATCTAGAGACAGAGAACTTTTAAGCCATGGAGGAGAGAGAATCATACACACCTTTTGTGGTAGAGAACAATAGTATGCTTGGTCGAACAATTCCTTCGCTGGATGTGGGTTTGAAGAAGGCTTCAATTCGCTGAGGAGTTTATCGCCTGGCTGAGGAGTTTATCGCCTGAAGATCGAGAAAGTGAGAAGGGAGTAATAAGACCTGCTTGTTTTGATATGTATACTTTAATTTTTGGTATTACTTTTTAATTGTAAAAATGGAAGCATTCGCGGCTTTAGTGAAATATTGGAGGAAAACCAAATTGTCACAATAATATTTTTTTAGAAAGAACCGTCCCCATAGAGTTATTTTACCAATCTGTCTCCATAGATATCTCTGTGGCAACGGTTGTTGTACTACTGTGACGGTTTTGCTTTAGTACTGTCTTAATAGGCCTAAGAAGTTATTGCGACAATTGTAACCCTTGCAATAGACTATCTATAGCAAGGGTTACATAACCGTTACTAAATAACCGACTCAATAGATGTAATTTCTAGTAGTGTTAGTATAAATTTGGGATTTTTGGGGAAGACCTAGAATTTGGAATTTTGGACTTTTACCTTGAATTTGTTGTTGTTGTTGTTGTTGGACTTTTACCTTAAATTTGAGCATGAAAATTAGAGCAAATTGTATATTTGAGTTAGTAAAGCTATGGGTAGAACTTATCTTCGAGAAATTTCGGAATTCGGGCACGTGGGCCCGAGGGCATTTTGGTCAACTTTTCGAGCGGAGTTGGGAACTTATATAATTTGAATTGTTACAAGTATTAGAGTGAATTTTTATTGGTTTCCCCGTTATTTGGATAGTTTTGGGGTGTTGTGCATCAATTGGAGTCGTTGGAAGGGCTTGGAAGCCGGTTATGGAAATTTCTAAGCAAGATGAGTCTCCTTTCTAACCTTGTAAGAGGGAATTGTCCCCATAGGAGAAATAATAAAATATGTTCTTCTAATTATGGGGCTACGTATGCACGAGGTGACGAGAGTCTGTGCGTAGCTAATATTATGTTTAAGTCCGGGTAGTCTAGGATCCAAAAGCATGCTATACTTGAATTATTTGTAATCTTATTGACAGTTTGAATTGCTTAAATCACATCGAATTAGTAAATAAATTTCTAAAAAGATTTAAACTTCATTTTCTTAAATTGTTAAAAGAAAATTAGTTTTCTTTGGATAATTATTCCCTAATGACTTCTTGATTAACTGCCTGTGGGTGTTTAAATTCTGGAATGGGCTGAACGCCACGGTAGATTAAATAGATGCATCTATGGTTTGCATCATTCGGCCCTCTATCAGTGTGCGGTTTAAATATTGTTAGATCGGACCGTACGACCTTAGCATGATTTGTGCATGCTTGTATTGCTTGCCTTGAAACTTATTGAAGTTGTTATTGCCTCTTCCCAGCTTGAGAATATATGTATAAATGATGAGAAAGGAAATTTTGGAAATTTCACATAAAAGAAAGAATTGTTTACATGTTTCACCGTATTGAATTACAAATCATGTTTATATAAATTCTTGATTCATTATATTACGGACGTATCATTATTGGACCACTAGTAAATGTCGAAGTCGACCTCTCGTCTCTGATTCTTCTAGATTAGACGGGATACTCATTGGGTACACGTTGTTTTCGTACTCATACTACCCTTGTTGTGCTTTTCATTACAAATGCACATGCATCATTAGTGGCCTAGCGGGCATAGTAGCATGGTTGATGCGGAGACTTAGGTGAGCTGCACTTCTCGAGATGACCCTCAGCCAGCAGAGTCTCTTCCAGATTATTGTATTTATTTTCTGTCCAAATTGTATTCCAGATGGTTGTTGTATTGATTGCTTCTAGAAATAGCTCATGCACTTGTGACACCGCGTTCTGGGATAGTTATGTGGTATTTTGTATTGACTTCTTGACATGTATATTTAATTTGAACCGAGTATCTTTTACTAGTAAAAATTGAAAAAAATAAGAGTTTTCACAATTGTTTAAATGAGAATTTAATTAAGTACTTATGGTTGGCTTGCCTGACAACGGTGTCTGGCGCTATCACGACCCTTAGTGGATTTTGGGTCGTGACATAAACAATAGTTTCGGAACACTAGTTTCCCTTAGGTCTCACGGTACATGAGCAAGTCTAGTAGAGTCCCGCGGATCGATACGGAGACGTATGTACTTAATTTTGGGAGGCTACAGGGCTGCTAGGAGTACTTTCCTTCTTGATTCCCCATCGTGCGATTTGATTCCTTGGGGATTATGATCTTGTTTCCTTCCTACTCAATCTTACGCGACGCGAATTGTTGGTTATAAATTGAGAATTGAAGGATTGTAATGGAACTACAGAGGTGGCAGAGCAGTATGTGGATTCAGTGGCTGGGTCTATGGACTTAATTTGAGATATCGGCTATTATATGGCGGAAGACTTGATATGATGGAAAGGAACTGCTTGATATGAAGGAGGGTACAACATAACTTTGAATTAGAGTATATTGTCGCACATCTAGTTGATGTCCACGAGGAGTGAATGGACTTGTGCAGCTGGTGAAGGAGCAGAGGCTCAGAAGGGGTTATTGATGTCATAGTGATTGTGCCCCGTGTAGCGATGTTGGAAGATGTCGGAGAGTGATTTCCATAGGGGGTTATTCCCTGTGAGCAGGTTAGCAGTCACGTGATTGGTGAAGCTTCTGCGAAGAATTCTTCTAGCGATACAGTAAAGAGATATGTCATATGAATGTGGTTAATGATTCAGAGTATAAAGGGTTATACAGAAAGATTTCGAAGGATTTGGCGGGCTGGTTATGCAAGAGCATGCCAACAATGAAGAAAGAAACTTGGTGGGTCCTGGATTTGTGTAATGGTGTCTTCGAGCTAAGTGGGAGAGTCTCGCCGCCTATTATTGAGTTGTATGGTTATCTTCTTATGAGGTTTCGGGTTATCGTCATATTGGTAAGTTATTTCAGCTAAGGGAAAAGAATGTGAGTGGTATTTTAGCAAAGGAATTGGTAAAGATGTGTTATAGTTTCCCTTACTGGCTAATGTTCAGGCTTTGGGAAAATTCTGGATTTATGCTTCGTACAGAGGTTATTTACAAGGGAAGTGATCCAATTGAGTGCTTCATTGAGATGGGTGTTCCTATGCTAGTGGAGCCTAGGAGTTGATTATATTCGGGACCAAGCCAAAGTGGGTGACTCTCAACAACGGTCCTAGTGAATTCAAAGGGGTAAGGTGTGGTGCCTAATGATTTCAAGCCTATAGGTACGATTAAGAATCAAGCTTTTGTAGTAGCTTATGTGAAGAGGCCCAGAATATTCTATGATGTTTTGACTTGCAGTGTAGCATTTGGGAGGAAAAAATGAAAAGGCTTCGAATTTGGAGAGGGATTATCAGAATGAGCATACCAGTTGAGGATGCGAATATGCGAACAAGGGAGGTATGAAATGGTTTGTGGGATTTGAGACAGCATGCTCTCGTGATTTAAGGTCACTCGGGATGAGTGCGGATTGAGTGTGTTATGTGTTGGATGGAGTTATTATTATTTTTAAGGCAACAAAGGATTAATTGGAAGAAAATAGATTGGTTAGCGATAGTTGAATTGGCATATGAGTGGTAGTGATCAGTTCCTTTAACATGATCAAGTCATGCAAGTAATTTGTGACGGTATGTGTGAGGCTTGTGGGCCACTGTAATTGATATTATTCAGAAGTATTCTACTGTTGTGGCATGTTACGTGTAGGCGGATCCCGAAAGGGTTATCGAGGTTTAGACCACTACTTGGATATTTTCATATTCTACGGTTATGAGAATCCACCTGTGTGTCGCTATGGTTCTCCTGAAGTGAGTTAAGTAAAAGGTTTTTAGATGATGAAGTGTTAATCTATTAGTTATTCCAGAGTTATGAAGAAAATCGTGTTCTATAGTATTTTTGTATGATAGGTGTAGTGAGTGGTATGGAATTTGAAGTGAAGATCAAGGTTGCAGTTAAATGTTGACAAGGATGTCACGAGCTCGAATGAGCAAGAAAGGGGTTTCGATGTTTAAAGTAAGTGGGTGTTGCCTTCAGTGTCACCTGAGATCGGTGTTTTGTGAAAAAGGCTTTGCACCCTAGTTAATGATTCTTGATCGCTTTTTAGCGTTAGTGCGGTCGGCGGTCTGAACCTGTTACCTATCATGGAAGCTTATGGGGGCGTGCCCCACAGGAAAGTTGTATAAGTAGTCATGTGGTCACTGGATTGGTCAAAGAGTTAAACCAAGTATGAAGATTGTGGTGATATTGTTGATTTGGGAATTGATGCCTGGAGGGCACTTGATGTATTGGGTTGTGGACTGTGGATGATTACTCCAATTATGATGGTTGTTCTTATGTGTTATGAGAAAAAAAGGGAGTTATTATGGACCTTTGAAGGGTTATTAGCCTAGTTCAGTGCGATCAGAATCAGCTTGAGGTCTGTGGATGGATTCAAATGTGAATATGGGCTCTATATCAGGCTAGATGTGTTCATTTCAGTAATGCACTCCTTATGGAAGAGTAGTCAGGGTGTTATTTCGTCATTAGTTATTTCATGCAATGATATATTGCGTTGTGTGAGTTGTGAGATGGCTTGGTAAATTGCTTATGTGTTGAGGTTCCGCGTATAGATGATGTTATATGAGCAAAATGGCTCTTGAGATTCAGATCATATGTCACACCTCAACTGTGCTTGAGTTTTGTAGCTCATAGGCTATATGTCCCCTCAAGGATGGTATTATGCACTTAGCGTGCTTGCGACCGATATTAGGTATTTTGTTAATGAGCAATTTCAGCTCGATGTGCATCTCCTTAGGTGAATTTTGCATGTGGATCGGGTTGTACGCTGCAACAGTGTGATGTTGATACAGTTTTCATACTTCATCTTACGTGAGTTTGTTTCCCATTTTCTGAGGAAAGTTCATATTAGTTGTGCGAGTTGAGTAGTCTCTTCCAGAGTTTGTTTTCCTTTTGTATCATGTTTGAATTAGCAGCCTGTTGGCACATCGTGGCATCATATGAGACTTTTGGTCATATATGGGGTAGCTTGTTGCCTGAGTAGTTTGTACTGGGTAAGATGAGATTATTAGATTTAGGGTCAGTGCAATCTGATTATATGAAGTATATTAATGAGCTAAGACCATTACTAGGTTCAGAATGAGGTGATGGTTCTTGCCAGGAGTATAGACCCAATGATTTGTTGATTCGGCAGTCGGTTATGAATTTCTACACATTTCTTTCGTCGTGGCGGTATTATAAGAGTTAGAGCAAGACCTATGTATGTCATGAGGTTCAATGGGAGCATCAGATTCATGGAATTTCGATTAATTTGACCAGAAAATGTTATTGTGGTCCTGTGAGTAAAGTGGTGCAAGTTGTGAATTCAGCTAAGGTATGCAGTCATGTTTTGGTGTTGCGTATAGTTATTGATTCATTGAGCGTATGCTGGAACAGGCTTGTTAGAGAATTTCGGATGTTGGAATTGGGCTCTAAGGCTTATTTGCTTAAGTGAAAAAGGATATCTTCAGATTGATCGAGCTTGGTTGCCCAGCTAAGTTATGGTATCATGGTGTTAGGACTTGACTCTTTGTCATCGGGTGTGGCACGGCTGTGGCAAGGATTTGGGCGTAATGGCCTTGTCAATGGCCTATGTGTGGGCGAAACGATCATGCGGGCAACGACAAAACATTGTCATTGAGGGATATTATAGGCAAGTATTGGTCAAGGCCTTGGGACAGGAAAGGAGCACTTGGCAAAGGCTTGACAAGGCAGCATGGCACGGCATGCGCGCCATAGTCGGTGGCATCGCACTTTTGGGTTATGGCAGCTAAGTGCGGGCTAAGCTAAGGCAAAGCGGGAATGCGGGGTGATGGAAAAGGATTTCAATAGCTAAGGCAAGGCTATGTGAAGGAAAATACAAGCAATGGCATGAGGGAAATAAAGGTTGACATGGACAAGGCAGAAAACTAGGCCAAGGCAGTGCGGAGGTGGCAGCGGCGTCGGGCGTGTATGGCAAAATCATGGAAGCGGGTTGTGGGCAAGACATTGGCACAGAGCAATGTCGAATAGAGCTAAGGCTTTGAACAAAGAAAGCCTTGGGCGAAATTCAGCGGGCCAAGTGAAGATGGCAATGCAATGCACATGGAAGGCAGTTTTGGCGGTTACCTTGTCATAACCTCTTTTTCCCATGACTGATTATGCTTGTATCCATGATATCCATTTCGTGTATATCATGTCCTAAGTAGTTGGGAATGTCAACTACATGTTAGGATCAGATTTAGACTTAGCCCGACAAGTGGCAAAAGCTGTAGATGACAAATGTCATGTGCTGTCAAGTCTAAGGGCTGCCTATTTTTATAAATAGGGCCTTTGGGACTTAGTCAGATGTGAGGGGTGAATTTCGTGTGAAATTCTAAGTGGGAAACAAGAGTGAAATGTGAGGGTTTCAAAGTTTTTCAAAAGGGGCTAAGATTAGGCTAGGGCAGATCTTAGTATTGACCAAGAACTACTTGTGTTCTTTGTCAAAAGTGGGCTGTGAACGGACTGTGTTCATAGCAAGTGAGGGTCCTTTGTATATTTTTGAAATTAATGCAAAGGTTGGGAATTTTCCCGTATTGGCTTGTGTTCTTACTTGCTTAAAAATTCGTCAAGGCCAAACTTGCTGAAATTTGACTAAGTGTCAAGGAAGGCTGAGTCAAGTGCGTGATTTGACTGCCGCGCGGGTGGGACTTTGGACTAACCAAAACTGCCCCCGTGACACACGGGTAGGGGCTCGAGGTATTAAACAGTGATTTCGGACAACTCCAGCACGGTTCTTAGCACGTTCCAGGATGAACGTATGTTTAAGTGGGAGAGAATGTAACGACCCGACTGGTCATTTTGAGCTCTAGTGCATTGTTCAATGGTTTGAAGTCATGAGCAACTTCATTTCAGGTGTTATGACTCGTAGGTGTGGCCGAAGTTGAATTCAGGGAAGTTCGGAGTCAAATTATAAAGAAAATTCTCATTTGAGAAGCCTTAAGTTGGAAAAATTGACTAAGATGGGATTTCAGAGTAAACAACCACGGAATCGGGATCTGAAGATTCCAGCAGGTTCGTATGGTTATTTCGGACTTGGACATATGTCCGGATCCGATTTTGGAAAATCCAGGAACATTTTGGCACCAATTGTGGAAGTTAGCACTTTTTAGGAATTTCATAAGACTGGGTTGAAGTGCATTTCAGTGATATTGATGTCCGTTTCGGATTTCGAGTCTAGGAATAGCTCCATATGGTGATTCTGGAGTTGGGAGAGCAATCGGAAGTGAATTCGGAGGTCTGTAGGTCATTTTGAAGTCATTTGGCTAAAGATAGGAATTTGAAGGTTTTTGAGAAGTTTGACCGAGAGTTTGACATTTTGATATCGGGGTCAGATTCCAATTATGAAAGTTGGAGCAGGTCCGTAATGTTGAATATGACTTGTGTGCAAAATTTGAGGTCAATCGGACGTGATTTGATAGGTTTCGGCATCTAATCTAGAAGTGTGAAATTTCAAAGTTCATAAAGTTTGGATTGGAGTACAATTCATGATCTCGACGTTGATTGATATGATTTGAGGCCTCAAGTGAGTTCGTATCATGTTTTAAGACATGTTCTTATGATTGGTTAAGGTCCCGAGGGCCTCGGGTGGATTTCGGTCGGTTCACGGAATGAATTTCAGACCAAGGAGTTGCTGAAATTTCTGCAGAAAGCTATTTTGACAACAACTAGTGCAATCGCGGAGCTGAATTTTGAAGCTTATATCTCGAAATCTCTAAGGAATTTGAAAATTTGCAAAATGTAAAAGTTGTTTTCCTTGCATTATAGTTTCTAAAAAGTTAAACCGTTCATGATTTGGATATTATATTAAAAAGTTATGATCGACTGAAGATGGCTGGTGAAGCACTTTCGATAGAATTTCTGATGTATGAAGCCAAATTTAGAAGCTCATATCTCGGAATATATAAAGAGTTATATGATGTACAACCTATGAAATGAAAGATCCTTGAGTTATGGGCGTTTTAGCAGAATGTGTACAGCTGGGAAAAATTGTAATAGTATGTATAACCTGCACAGCGCAAGGTATAACTCGATGTAGCCTGGGCAGATTGTTTTAAACACGAGTTTTGGCCCATTTCTTTCATTTGGCTTGGATGATTTTGGAGAGCTCAAGGAGGGATTTCCACGAAGCAACACTAGGTAAGTTATTTTTTCCTATTTTTGAGTTAAATATGTGATCTTATATGGATTTAGACATGAAAAATTAGTATAAATTTGGGATTTTACCTAGAATATGGAATTTTGGACTTTTACCTTGAATTTGAGCATGAAAATTAGAGCAAAATGTATAATTGAGTTAGTAAAGATACGGGTAAAACTTATCTTCAAGAAATTTCGGATTCCGGGCACGTGGGCCCGAGGGCATTTTGGTCAACTTTTCGAGCGGAGTTGGGAGCTTATATAATTTGAATTGTTACAAGTATTAGAGTGAATTTTTATTGGTTTCCCCATTATTTGGATAGTTTTGGGGTGTTGTGCATCAATTGGAGTCGTTGGAAGGGCTTGGAAGCCGGTTATGAAAATTTCGGAGCAAGGTGAGTCTCCTTTCTAACCTTGTAAGAGGGAATTGTCCCCATAGGAGAAATAATAAAATATGTTCTTATAATTGTGGGGCTACGTACGCACGAGGTGACGAGAGTCTGTGCGTAGCTAATATTATGTTTAAGTCCGGGTAGTCTAGGATCCAAAAGCATGCTATACTTGAATTATTTGTAATCTTATTGACAGTTTGAATTGCTTAAATCACATCGAATTAGTAAATAAATTTCTAAAAAGATTTAAACTTCATTTTCTTAAATTGTTAAAAGAAAATTAGTTTTCTTTGGATAATTATTCCCTAATGACTTCTTGATTAACTGTCTGTGGGTGTTTAAAATCTGGAACGGGCTAAACGCCACGGTAGATTAAATAGATGTATCTATGGTTTGCATCATTCGGCCCTGTATCAGTGTGCGGTTTAAATATTGTTAGATCAGACCGTACGACCTTAGCATGATTTGTGCATGCTTGTATTGCTTGCCTTGAAACTTATTGAAGTTGTTATTGCCTCTTCCCAACTTGAGAATATATGTATAAATGATGAGAAAGGAAATTTTGGGAATTTCACATAAAAGAAAGAATTGTTTACATGTTTCACCCTATTGAATTACAAATCATGTTTATATAAATCCTTGATTCATTATATTATGGACGTATCATTATTGGACCACTAGTAAATGTCGAAGTCGACCTCTCGTCTCTACTTCTTCGAGATTAGACGGGATACTCATTGGTACACGTTGTTTTCGTACTCATACTACCCTTGTTGTGTTTTTCATTACAAAGGCACATGCATCATTAGTGGCCTAGCGGGCGTAGTAGCATGGTTGATGCGGAGACTTAGGTGAGCTGCTCTTCTCGAGACGACCCTCAGCCAGCAGAGTCTCTTCCAGATTATTGTATTTATTTTCTGTCCAATTTATATTCCAGATGGTTGTTGTATTGTATTGCTTCTAGAAATAGCTCATGCACTTGTGACACCGCGTTCTGGGATAGTTATGGGGTATTTTGTATTGACTTCTTGACATGTATATTTAATTTGAACTAAGTATCTTTTACTAGTAAAAATTGAAAAAAATTAGAGTTTTCACAATTGTTTAAATGAGAATTTAATTAAGTACTTATGGTTGGCTTGCCTAACAACGATGTCCGGCTCCATCACGACCCTTAGTGGATTTTGGGTCGTGACATAAATAATAGTTTCGGAACACTAGTTTCCCTTAGGTCTCACGGTACATGAGCAAGTCTAGTAGAGTCTCGCAGATCGGTACGGAGACGTTTGTACTTAATTTTGGGAGGCTACAGGCCTGTTAGGAGTACTTCCCTTCTTGATTCACAATCGTGCGATTTGATTCCTTGGGGCTTATGATCTTGTTTCCTTCCTACTCAATCTTACGCGACATGAATTGCTGGTTATAAATTGAGAATTGAAGGATTGTAATGGCACTACAGGGGTGACAGAGCAATATGTGGATTCAGTGGCTGGTTTTATGGACTAAATTTGAGATATCGGCTATTATACGGCGGAAGACTTGATATGATGGAAAGGAACTGCTTGATATGAAGGAGGGTACAACATAACTTTGAATTAGAGTATATTGTGGCACATCTAGTTTATGTCAACGAGGAGTGAATGGACTTGTGCAGCTGGTAAAGGAGCACAGGCTCAAGAGGGGTTATTGATGTCATAGTGATTGTGCCCCGTGTAGCGATGTTGGAAGATGTCGGAGAGTGATTTCCATAGGGGGTTATTCCCTATGAGCAGGTTAGCGGTCGCGTGATTGGTGAAGCTTCTGCGAAGAATTCTTCTAGCGATACAGTAAAGAGATATGTAATATGAATGTGGTTAATGATTCAGAGTATCCATAAAAGGTTATACAGAAAGATTTCGAAGGATTTGGCGGGCTGGTTATGCAAGAGCATGCCAACAATGAAGAAAGAAACTTGTTTGGTCCTTGATTTGTGTAATGGTGTCTTCAAGCTAAGTGGGAGAGTCTCGCCGCCTATTATTGGGTTGTATGGTTATCTTCTTATGAGGTTTCTGGTTATCGGCATATTGGTAAGTTATTTCAGCTAAGGGAAAAGAATGTGAGTGGTATCTGAACAAAGGAATTGATAAAGATGTGCTATATTTGCCCTTACTGGCTAATGTTTAGGCTTTGGAAAGATTCTGGATTTAAGCTTCATACAGAGGTTATTTACAAGGGAAATGATCCAGTCGAGTGCTTCATTGAGATGGGTGTTCCTATGCCAGCGGAGCCTAGGGGTTGATTATATTCGGGACCAAGCCAGAGTGGGTGACTCTCAACAATAGTCCTAGTGAATTCAAAGGGGTAAGGTGTGGTGCCTAATGATTTCAAGCCTACAGGTACGATTAAGAATCAAGCTTTTGTAGCAGCTTATGAGAAGTGGCCCAGAATATTATATGATGTTTTGACTTGCAGTGTAGCATTTGGGAGGAAAAAATGAGAAGGCTTCGAATTTGGAGAGGGATTATCAGAATGAGCATACCAGTTAAGGATGTGAATGTGCGAACAAGGGAGGTATGAAATAGTTTGTGGGATTTGAGACAGCATGCTCTCGTGATTTAAGGTCACTCGGGATGAGTGCGGATGGAGTGTGTTATGTGTTGGATGGAGTTATTATTATTTTTAAGGCAACAAAGGATAAATTGGAAGAAAATAGATTGGTTAGCCATAGTTGAATTGGCATATGAGTGGTAGTGATCAGTTCCTTCAACATAATCAAGTCATGCAAGTGATTTGTGACGGTATGTGTGAGGCTTGTCGGCCAGTGTAATTGATATTATTCAGAAGTATTCTACTGTTGTGGCATGTTACGTGTAGGCGGATCCCGAAAAGGTTATCGAAGTTTAGACCACTACTTGGATATTTTCATATTCTACGGTTATGAGAATTCACCTGTGTGTTGCTATGGTTCTCCTGAAGTGAGTTAAGTAAAAGGTTTTTATATGATGAAGTGTTAATCTATTAGTGATTCCAGAGTTATGAAGAAAATCGTGTTCTATCGTATATTGGTATGATGGGTGTAGTGAGTGGTATGGAATTTGAAGTGAGGATCAAGGTTGCAGTTAAATGTTGACAAGGATGTCACGAGCTCGAATGAGCAAGAAAGGGGTTTCGATGTTTAAAGTAAGTGGGTATTTCCTTCTATGTCACCTGAGATTGGTATTTTGTGAAAAAGGCTTTGCATCCTAGTTAATGATTCTTGATCGCTTTTTAGCATTAGTACGGCCGGTGGTCTGAACCTGTTATCTATCACAGAAGGTTATGGGGGTGTGCCCCACGGGAAAGTTGTATAAGTAGTCATGTGGTCACTGGATTGGTCAAAGATTTAAACCAAGTATGAAGATTGTGGTGATATTGTTGATTTGGGAATTGATGCTTGGAGGGCACTTGATTTATTGGGTTGTGGACTGTGGATGATTACTCCAGTTATGATGGTTGTTCTTATGTGTTATGAGAAAAAAAGGGAGTTATTATGGACCTTTGAAGGGTTATTAGCCTAGTTCAGTGCGATTAGAATCAGCTTGAGGTCTGTGGATGGATTCAAATGTGAATATGGCCTCTATATCAGGCTAGATGTGTTCATTTCAGTAATGCACTCCTTATGGAAGAGTAGTCAGGGTGTTATTTCGTCATTAGTTATTTCATGCAATGATATATTGCATTGTGTGAGTTGTGAGATGGCTTGGTAAATTGCTTATGTGTTAATGTTCTGTGTATAGATGATGTTATATGAGCAAAAAGGCTCTTGAGATTCAGATCATATATCACACCTCAGTTGTGCTTGAGTTTTGTAGCTCATAGCGCTATATGTCCCCTCAAGGATGGTATTATGCACTTAGCGTGCTTGCGACCGATATTAGGTAGTTTGTTAATAAGCAATTTAGCTCGATGTGCATCTCTTTAGGTGAATTTTGCATGTGGATCGGGTTGTGCGCTGCAATAGTGTGATGTTGAATACAGTTTTCATACTTCATCTTACGTGAGTTTATTTCCCATTTTCTGAGGAAAGTTCATATTAGTTGCGCGAGTTGAGTAGTCTCTTCCAGAGTTTGTTTTCCTTTTGTATCATGTTTGAATTGGCAGCCTGTTGGCACATCGTGGCATCATATGAGACTTTTCATCATATCTGGGGTAGCTTGTTGCCTGAGCAGTTTGTACTAGGTAAGACGAGATTATTAGATTTAGGGTCAGTGCAATCTGATTATATGAAGTATATTAATGAGCTAAGACCATTACTAGGTTCAGAATGAGGTGATGGTTCTTGTCAGGAGTATAGACCCAATGATTTGTTGATTCGGCAGTCGGTTATGAATTTCTATACATTTTTTTCGTCGTGGCGGTATTATAAGAGTTAGAGCAAGACCTATGTATGTCATGAGGTTCAATGGGAGCATCAGATTCATGGAATTTCGATTAATTTGACAAGAAAATGTTATTGTGGTCCTGTGAGTAGCCTGGTGCAAGTTGTGAATTCAGCTAAGGTATGCAGTCATGTTTTGGTGTTGCGTGTAGTTATTGATTCGTTGAGCGTATGCTGGAACATGCCTGTTAGAGAATTTCAGATGTTGGAATTGGGCTCTAAGGATTATTTGCTTAAGTGAAAAAGGATATCTTCAGATTGATCGAGCTTGGGTGCCCAGCTGAGTTATGGTATCATGGTGTTAGGACCTGACTCTTTGTCATCGGGTGTGGCATGGCTGTGGCAAGGATTTCAGCGTGATGGCCTTGTCAATGGCCTATATGTGGGCGAAACGATCATACGGGCAACGACAAGACATTGTCATTGAGGGCTATTATGGGAAAGTATTGGCCAAGGCCTTGGGACAGGAAAGGCGCACTTGGCAAAGGCTTGACAAGGCAGCATGGGCAATGTTAGGGCGGCATGGCACGGCATGCGCGCCAAAGTCGGTGGCATCGCACTTTTGGGGTATGGCAGCTAAGTGCGGGCTAAGCTAAGGCAAAGAGGGAATGCGGGGTGATGGCAAAGGATTTCAATAGCTAAGGCAAGGCTATGTGAAGGAAAATACAAGCAATGGCATGAGGGAAGTAAAGGTTGACATGGACAAGGCAATGCGCAGGAGACAGCGGCGTCGGGCGTGTATGGAAAAATCATGGAAGCGGGTTGTGGGAAAGACATTGGCACGCAGCAATGTCAAATTGATCTAAGGCTTGGAACAAAGCAAGCCTTGGGTGAAATTCAGCGGGCCAAGTGAAGATGGCAATGCAATGCACATGGAAGGCAGTTTTGGCGGTTACCTTGTCATAACCTCTTTTTCCCATGACTGATTATGCTTGTATCCATGATATCCATTTCGTGTATATCATGTCCTAAGTAGTTGGGAATGTCAACTACATGTTAGGATCGGATTTAGACTTAGCCCGACAAGTGGCAAAAGTTGTAGACGACAAATGTCATGTGCTGTCAAGTCTAAGGGCCGCCTATTTTTATAAATAGGGCCTTTGGGACTTAGTCAGATGTGAGGGATGAATTTCGTGTGAAATTATAAGTGGGAAACAAGAGTGAAACGTGAGGGTTTCAGAGTTTTTCAAAAGGGCCTAAGATTAGGCTAGGGCAGATCTTAATATTGGCCAAGAACTACTTGTATTCTTTGTCAAAAGTGGGCTGTGAATGGACTGTGTTCATAGCTAGTGAGGGTCCTTTGTATATTTTCGAAATTAATGCAAAGGTTGGGAATTTTCCTGTATTGGCTTGTTTTCTTGCTTGCCTAAAAATTCGTCAAGGCGAAACTTGCTGAAATTTGGCTAAGTGTCAAGGAAGGCTGAGTCAAGTGTGTGACTTGACTGCCGCGCGGGTGGGACTTTGGACTGACCAAAACTGCCCCCGTGACACACGGGTAGGGGCTCGAGGTGTTAAATAGTGATTTCGGACAACTCCAGCACAGTTCTTAGCACGTTCGCGGACGAACGTATGTTTAAGTAGGAGAGAATGTAACGACCCGACTGGTAGTTTTGAGATCTAGTGCATTGTTCAATGGTTTAAAGTCATGAGAAACTTCATTTCAGGTGTTATGACTCGTAGGTGTGGCCAGAGTTGAATTCAGGGAAGTTCGGAGTCAAATTGTAAAGAAAATTCTCATTTGAGAAGCCTTAAGTTGGAAAAATTGACTAAGATGGGATTTCAGAGTAAACAACCTCGGAATTGGGATCTGAAGGTTCCAGCAGGTTTGTATGGTTATTTCGGACTTGGACATATGTCCGGATCCGATTTTGGAAAATCCAGGAACATTTTGGCACCAATTGTGGAAGTTAGCATTTTTTAGGAATTTCATAAGTCTGGGTTGGAGTGCATTTCAATGATATTGATGTCCGTTTGGGATTTTGAGTCTGGGAATAGCACCATATGGTGATTCTGGAGTTGGGAGAGCAATCGGAAGTAAATTCGGAGGTCTGTAGGTCAGTTTGAAGTCATTTGGCTAAAGATAGGAATTTGAAGATTTTTGAGAAGTTTGACCGAGAGTTTGACATTTTGATATCGAGGTCGGATTTCAATTATGAAAGTTGGAGCAGGTCCGTAATGTTGAATATGCCTTGTGTGCAAAATTTGAGGTCAATCGGACATGATTTGATAGGTTTCGGCATCGAATCTAGAAGTGTGAAATTTCAAAGTTCATAAAGTTTGGATTGGAGTACGATTCATGATTTCGACGTTGATTGATATGATTTGAGGCCTCAAGTGAGTTCGTATCATGTTTTAAGACATGTTCGTATGATTGCTTAAGGTCCCGAGGGCCTCGGGTGGATTTCGGTAGGTTAACGGAATGAATTTCAGACCAAGGAGTTGCTGAAATTTTCTGCAGAAAGCTATTTTGACAACAACTAGTGCAATCACGGAGCTGAATTTTGAAGCTTATATCTCGAAATCTCTAAGGAATTTGAAAATTTGCAAAAATAAAAGTTTTTTCCCTTACATTATAGTTTCCATAAAGTTAAACCGTTCATGATTTGGATATTATATTAAAAAGTTATGATCGACTGAAGATGGCTGGTGAAGCACTTTCGATAGAATTTCTGATGTATGAAGCCAACTTTAGAAGCTCATATCTCGGAATATATAAAGAGTTATATGATGTACAACCTATGAAATGAAAGATCCTTGAGTTATGGGCGTTTTAGCAGAATGTGTACAGCTGGGAAAAATTGTAATAGTATGTATAACCTGCACAGCGCAAGGTATAACTCGATGTAGCCTGGGCAGATTGTTTTAAACACGAGTTTTGGCCCATTTCTTTCATTTGGCTTGAATGATTTTGGAGAGCTCAAGGAGGTATTTTCACCAAGCAACACTAGGTAAGTTATTTTTTCCTATTTTTGAGTTAAATATGTGATCTTATATGGATTTAGACATGAAAAATTAGTATAAATTTGGGATTTTTGGGGAAGACCTAGAATTTGGAATTTTGGACTTTTACCTTGAATTCGAGCATGAAAATTAGAGCAAATTCTATAATTGAGTTAGTAAAGATACAGGTAAAACTTATCTTCAAGAAACTTCGGAATCCGGGCACGTGGGCCCGAGGGCATTTTGGTCAACTTTTCAAGCTGAGTTGGGAGCTTATATAATTTGAATTGTTACAAGTATTAGAGTGAATTTTTATTGTTTTGCTCGTTATTTGAATGGTTTTGGGGTGTTGTGCATCAATTTGAGTCGTTGGAAGGGCTTGGAAGCCGATTATGGAAATTTCGGAGCAAGGTGAGTCTCTTTTCTAACCTTGTAAGAGGGAATTGTACCCATAGGAGAAATAATTAAATATGTGCTTCTAATTGTGGGGGCTACGTACGCATGAGGTAACGAGAGTCCGTGTGTATCTATATTATGTTTAAGTCCGGATAGTGTAGGACCCAAAAGCATGTTATACTTGGATTATTTGTGATCTTATTGACAGTTTGAATTGCTTAAATCACATTGAATTAGTAAATGAATTTCTAAAAAGATTTTGAACTTCATTTTCTTAAATTATTAAAAGAGAATTGATTTTCTTTGCATAATTATTCCCTGATGACTTCTTGATTGACTGTTTGTGGGTGTTTAAATTCTGGAACAGGCCGAACTCCTTGGTAGATTAAACAGATGCATCTATGATTCATGCCATTCGACCCTCTGGCAGTGCACAGTTTAAATATTGTTGGATTACGTTGTACAACCTCGGCATGATTTGTACATGCTTGTATTGCTTGCCTTGAAACTTATTGAAGTTGTTATTGCCTCTTCCCGGCATGAGAATATATGTATAAATGATTAAAAAGGAAATTTTGGGAATTTCACATAAAAGAAAGAATTGTTTACATGTTTCACCCTATTGAATTACGAATCTTGTTTATATAAATCCTTGATTCATTATATTACGGACGTATCATTATTGGACCACTAGTATGTGTCGAAGTCGACCTCTCGTCTCTACTTTTTCGAGATTAGACGAGATACTCATTGGGTACACGTTGTTTTCGTACTCATACTACACTTGATGTGCATTTTTGTTGCAAAGGCACATGCATCACTAGTAACCTAGCAAGCGTAGTAGCATGGTTGATGTGGAGACTTAGGTGAGCTGCACTTCTTGAGATGACCCGTAGCAAGTAGAGTCTCTTCCATATTATTATATTTATTTTCTGTCCAATTTGTATTCCAGACAGTTTTTGTATTGTATTTCTTCCTAGAAATAGCTCATGCACTTGTGACACCGGGTTCTGGTATAGTTATGAGGTATTTTGTATTGACTTCTTGACATGTATATTTAATTTGAACTGAGTATCTTTTACTAGTAAAAATTGAAAAAAAATTAGAGTTTTCACAATTATTTAAATGAGAATTTAATTAAGTATTTATGGTTGGCTTGCCTGACAGAGCTGTTCGGCGCCATCACGACCCTTAGTGGATTTTTGGTCGTGACATAAACAATATTTGGAAGTTTGCTAACTTATGAATTTTTTTTAATAATATGTAGGTAAATGATCCAAATAATTGTGTAAATCAATTTTTGAAAGATATATCTTAGGGACCTGGGCTTGAGGTCAAAATAATGTCTAAGTACGTTGTGAATGGTTATAAGTTTCATACAGAGGATTTTTCTAAAAATAAAAATAGAAACAATAGTGGGGTGTGGGTTGAAGGTGGTGATGACAACCAAGTTGGAGATATTGATTATTATGGTGTGCTCAAAAAAAATAATAGAACTAGAATATACAGGTTGGTCATTTAAGAAATTGATACTCTTTAGATGTAAGTGGTTTGACCCAAATCGAACAAGAGGTAGACGAGTACACAACCAATAGAACATAATTGAGGTTAATCATATAAGGGAGTATGATTGCTATGATCCTTTTATAATTGCACATAATGTTAGGCAAGTGTATTATGTTCCTTATCCATTGTGGCATAATAAGTCTGATTGGTGGGTTGTAATAAAAACTAAGCATGTAGGTAGGGTGGAAGTCGAGAATTTGTTAGATGTTGCATATCAAAACGATATCTCCAATGTTCACCAAATAGTGGACGAACTTTTAAAAAATGATTTGGAACATCCTGAACACATATTGGAAGAAGTTGATATAAATAAAGTAAGAATTATAGAAAACGAGGAAGAAGAATCAACTGATGAAGCTCAAACTAGTGAGGAAGAAGAATTCTTGGACGAGGAACAATACGTCGATGAGCTTTAAAAAGTTGGTTTCTTTAATAACTCGCATTTATAGCTAGTTTCTTTATATTTTTCAATCTAAATATGTATTATATAATGCAGATGACAGGAAAGGGTCGAGGTAACAATGACCCTACTGGTTCTCGGGGTCGAGAAAAGGCTAGGAAACCAAAGAGGAGGGTAGAAGATAATACTCAATCTTTTCCACCCTATTCAGAGATGCCTATGTCTTTGCCTCCACCCCAGGGCTATTCTGAGCTGCCACAGCTTCATGAGCCCTACACCTTCATGCAGACACCTGGTATTTCGTCATAGACCCATAGGACTATACGTCCGACATACAGTCCACCTGCCTCACGACCACGTGGATCGTAACCATCTGCATTGCATGGATCTTCACATCCATATGGAACACAACCATCAGTGTCACAGCCACTCAAGTCACAGCCACTCAGATCACAGCAATTAGTATCATAGCCACTTGCAGTCCATCCAGCTATGTCGCTGTCATAAGGATCACAGTCATCTTCATCAGGGACTCTATCTATTTTAGGTCTTTGCCTACAGATACTAGCTCTGACCCCTACACATTCCACACATGCCCCCGATATACATGTTTTGGATAGTGATGTTGATGATGATGAGGAGGTGCATTATGATCAATATGGCACGATCATCATAATCCCTGAGGGTGATGGGTAAGAGTTATTTGTTATTTTTACGTTTATTGTATTGTACAGTTTGTACTAAGATATTAATTTGTTTTTATTATTAAATTGCAGGTTCATACCAAGTAATATTACTACTAGGATAATCACCAAGCCACCAGAAAGCTTTATAATGGACCTTATGCGACTTGGAGTGAATTCCAATTATCGCTTAATGAGAAAATTTTCAATCAATTTAAGGTATAAATGTTCTTTTAAGTTGTATAATTATTTATATTTATGATATTTCCATATAATATTTAACTTTTGAAATACAGAGCAAGTGTGTATGAGAACACCGCTATAGCGTGAAAGTGGCTGCAAATTTTCATCTCAAAGCTCGCAAGCGGTTGTCGCATAGTTTCTCCAAAGCTAGAAAGCTAAACCAGAAGCCTGACTGGTTGCTTTAGAATTTATGGGAGGATTTACAAAGTCAATGGCTTACCACAAAGTTCATAGAGAAGAGTGAAAAAGGAAAGAAAGCTCGCGCATCTGAGAAGGGAGGATCCTTGCAAACTTGAGGTGTGATCAGCCTAGGGACAGTAAAAACAAGATTGGTATGTAATTGCTTAATTTATTTTAATTTTCAAAGTATATCTATTCTGTTTATAACTAAATTTTATGAGTTTTCAGGAAAATATGTTGGGGCGTCCGACGAACCAAGATGAGTTATTCAACGAGACTTATATTGTAAAGAAGAAGAAAGAGACAGATCAAGAAAGGTGGGCAAGGGCCGAGCCTCGACTGTACATGTAAGTTTTCACTTTTCATTAAGTATTTGATTTACTTTTATATAAATTTGGAAATATTAATTCAATGTAATTTTTCTTATAGGGTCGCTTCACAACTGAAGTGGAGGAATTCATACGTAGTTAGCCACCTAATGAGTCGGCCGAGCCAATCCAGTCTTCGGACGAGGATGCTGAAAGAATGTGGACGGAGGCTGCTGGCGGTCCAAAATGGGGGAAGGTATACGGGTTTCCTACTAAGAAGCTCAGTGCATTGGCATGCAAGCTCAGTGCCAGGGCATGCAAGAGCAGCTCAAATCTCTCCTAGCTTCTGGAGGTTTTTCGATTGCCCGGTCTCTTGAGTCATTTCTAGAGGCTCGACTTCCCCGTGCTCGTTCCTCCCCTCCTCCCCGTGATCGTTCTTCCCTTCCTCGACAAGTAGACCATACTTTATACCGTCTTGTTGATGAAAGTTTATCAGACAGTGATGATAATGATGTACAAAACACTCCTTGACTTTTATGTACTTTGAATGGGCTTGTAATAAGCGTTAACTTAGTTTTGTTTGCTTAATGTGTTAGTTCTATTGAACTTTATACTTTGTTGGTTTTAATGTTGTTGCTAATGTTGTTGTTGTGTTGTTGTTGGTTTTGTTATTGGTATTATTGTTATTGTTGATTATAATAGGGAATTTGGTATGCTGGCAGGTGGTGTAGCTACCAAAACAGGCAATTTCTGCCAAAATTATACCAAAAAAAGCGACCAAATTTGGTTGCTTTTCTATTTAAAAAAATATTTTCTGGGCAATAACGACCAAGGTTGGTCGCTAATTAACCCAGAGTCCTAAAAAGCGACCAACTTTGGTCGCTATTCTATTAAAAAAATCTGGAAAATAGCGACCAATTTTGGTCGCTTATGTTTAAAAAATAATTAAATTCTTAAAATTAGCGACCAATTTTAGTCGCTTATGTTTAAAAAAAATTAGAAAAAAAAGCGACCAACTTTGGTCGCTATTTTTTAAATTTTAAAATATAATATTTGGTTTACAGACCAAAGTTGGTCGCTATATTTTGATTAATAATAAATAAATAAATAATATAATTTAAATATAGAGACCAACTTTTATCGCTTAATTTATATTATTAAAATATTAAAGCGACCTAAGCTGGTCAGGTTATTTACTCGGAATATTGTGATGACCCAAAAGGTCATCACTTGTTTTAAAATAAAATTCTACATTGCGAGGCCTTTAAAACCTCTCTTAGCATCACCTTGATTTGCATGTGCAGTTCGAGCGCGTAACCGAAAAGCCTAAATGTGAAAATATGTGAAAAATGGTAAATTTTGACTATAAAATAAACTAATATAACTTCGGTCAATGTTTTGGGTAAATGGATCCGGACCCGTAATTTGACGGTCCCGGAGGGTCTGTAGGAAAGTATGGGACTTGGGTGCATGCCCGGAATCGGATTCCGAGGTCCCAAGCCCGAGAAATAAATATTTGAAGAAAATTTATTTTCTGAAAATTGTTTAAAAGGTTTGGAAGTGAATTTTGATTAGAACATGTGGGTATCGGGCCCATATTTTGGTTCCGGCGCCCGGTATAGGTCTTATATATTATTTAAGATAATTCTTTAAAGTTTGGTAGGAAACGGGATCCATTTGACGTGATTCAGACTTTAAATGCAAATTTGATGTTTAAGGAAGTTTTGAGAAATTTCATTGATCTTGAGGTTTAATTTGATGTTCATGATGGGATTCCTTGTGATTGTTGTTGGCTTGTAAATGGGAGCGGGTGGTACGCCTACCACAAGCTATATGAAATAGGAGCGGGTGGTATGCCTACCACCAGATATGTGAAATAGGAGCGGGTGGTATGCCTACCACTAGATATGTGAAATAGGAGCGGGTGGTATGCCTACCACAAGATATATGAAATGGGAGCGGGTGGTACGCCTACCACGAGATATATGAAATGTGAGCAGGTGGTACACCTACCATGAGATACATGAAATGAGAGTGGGTGGCACGCTTGCCATAAGATATGAGAAATGGTATCGGGTTGCACGCCTGCAACAAGACGTGAATTGAAAGTGAAATCTGCCTTTGTTTTCCTTATCCTTGTTAGTAGTTGGATTTTGGTTCCCTATAATTCTCTGGATACTCTGTTATTATGTGTTATTCCCCGAAGCATGTTTCCCCTTCCCACCTTTGTTTGTTTATTCAGCTTTACTTTTCGCTATATACTATGTAACTGCACAAGTTTACTTGGTAGTCTGGTCCTAGCCTCGTCACTACTTCACCGAGGCTAGGCTAGGTACGTACTAGCACATGGGGCCAGTTGTGCTGATGCTACACTCACCACTATGTGCAGATCTCGGAGCAAATATTAGACCATAGCTTGGAGGCTTCCTTCATTCTACCCGGAGATCCAAGGTAGACCTGCAGGCGCCCGCAGGCCCTAGCGTCTCCCTCTATCCCTATTTTCTGTTTCATTTTCTCATATTCCAAAACTGTGTATCGTTTTTTTTCTTTAGACTTTGTTTATAGTAAATCCTAGACCTTCTGTGACATTGCACCAGGTTTTGGGTGGTTAAGGCTTACGTATTTGTAATAGATACAGTTTTCATACATTTTATTGTTGTCTTCCGCTTAAGTTGATTTTCCGATATTATCACGTTATCTCCTTATATTTGTTAAAAAGAAATTATTGGATAATGAAGTAAGTAGTTAAAGGATTGGCTTGCCTAGATCGCATTAGTACGCGCCAATACGACCCCCGAGGATGGAAATTCAGGGTCGTGACAAGTTGGTATTAGAGCTCTAGGTTACATGGGTCTCACAGTTCACAGACAAGCTTAGTAGAGTCTGAGGATCGATATGGAGACATCTGTATTTATCCCCCAGAGGCTACCGAGTTAGGGAAAGCTTCACATTTATTCTTTCCTATCGTGCAATTTGGTTTCTCAATGCTAATTAAATTTCTAATATGTTCTTTCGCAGATGGAGAGAACACACACTTCCTCATCCACTGACGAGTAGCCCGAGCCCCCAGTAGCAGCTCCCACGTGGGGAAGAGGGCGAGCCCGAGGTCGTGATAGAAGTCGAGGTAGGGGCAGAGCTCAGCCCCGAGCAGCAGCACCAGCAGCGGAGCCTCAGGTTGATTTGATGATGAGGTTCCGCCCCCAGCAGTTTTGGTGGGCCGAGCTCAGGTCCCAAAGGGTTTATTGCAACCCCAGTTCTTCAGGATGCTCTGGTCCGTCTAGTGGGCCTTATGAAGAGTGTCACCCGAGCAGGCTTGCTTCCTATAGCACCAGCTATCTCTCAGGCTGGAGGAGGAGCCCAGACTACTACTACTCGCACCCCGGAGTAGGTAGCTCCCCAGTTTCAGAATCCAGCAGTTCAGCTAGTTGGAGCAGTTCAACCGGGTGTGGTAGCTCAGACCGGCAATGGAGCAGCTATGTCTACCGATGCCTTGTGGAGATTGTATAGGTTCACTAAGCTTTTCATTACTACTTTCAGCGGTGCATCTACTGAGGATCCCCAGGATTATCTTGACACCTGTCATAAGGTTCTCAGGAACATGGGGATAGTTTAGACTAATGGGGTCGATTTTGGCACTTTTCGCTTGTCTGGATCCGCCAAGACTTAGTGGAGGGATTTCTATTTGGCTAGACCAGCCGGATTTCCAGCCTTGACTTGGTAGCAATTCACACAGCTATTTCTAGAGAAGTTTCTCCCTATTACACAAAGAGAGGCCTATCGGAGGCAGTTTGAGCATCTCCAGCAGGGTTCTATGACTGTCACCTAGTATTAGACCAGATTCATCAATTTGGCTTGTCATGCTCTTAACATACTTCGCTCCGAGAGAGAGAGGGTGAGAGGTTTATTGATAGTCTTATTCAGTCGATTCGTCTTCAGATGGCTAGGGAGACTGGGAGTGAAAAATCTTTCCAGGAGGCGGCCAATGTGGCCCAGAGAGTTTAGATGGTTTTGTCACAGGGAGGTGGTCATGTGTCGGACAAGAGGCCCCGTCATTCAGGCAGATTTAGTGGTACCTAATCTGGAGGTAGGGATTCGTATATAGAGGCTATCCTCCTAGGACTTTTCAGTGAGCACTTCAGGTTTCTCACGGTGCTTCAGGTGGCCGTGGTTCTCAGATGCAGCATTCTGATCAGCAGTCCTATAGTGCACCACCATCTCCTATTAGTGCACCGCTGCTTCAGATGTTCAAGGGTCGTCAGCCCCAGCAGCCGAGGGCTTGTGTTACTTGTGGGACATGAGGCATATTTCTAGGTATTGGCTCTCAGTATCAGGGTTCCCGTGCCATGGTTTAAGCACCAGTTGTTCCACAGCCCGCCCAGCCATCTAGGGGTAGGGGTAGAGGTGCTAGAGGTGGAGGTAGAGGTATTAGAGGTGGAGCTCAGACCGCTAGAGGTAGAGGCCAACCAGCAGCAGGCCATCCCAAAATGTAGTTCAGGGTGGTGGGGCCCAGCCCCGATGTTATGCTCTTCTATCCAGGCCCGAGCTGAGGCTTCCGATGCACTTATCACAGGTACGGTTCTGGTTTGCGATAGAGATGCTTCAGTGTAATTTGATCCAGGGTCTACATACTCGTATGTGTCATCTTATTTTGCATTGTATCTGATCATGCCTAGTGATTCTTTAAGTGATCATGTTTATGTGTCTACACCGGTGGGTGATTTTATTGTGGCAGATCGAGTCCATCGTGCATTTATAGTTGTGATTGGGGGTCTTGAGACTCGTGTAGATTTGCTGCTTCTGGACATGGTCAATTTTGATGTCATATTAGGGATGGACTGGTTATAACGTTACCATGCTATCTTGGATTTCCATGACAAGACTGTGACCTTAGCGTTACCAGGTTTACCTCATTTAGAGTGGAGAGGGACTCCTGGTAATTCTACCCGCAGTGTGATCTCTTATGTGAAGGCTTGGCGCATGGTCGAGAAGGGGTGTTTGGCCTATTTGGTATATGTTCGTGATTCTATTGCTAAGGTCCCTTCTATTGATTATGTGCCCGTTGTTTGTGAGTTTCCTGAGGTTTTTCCTTCAGACCTGTCGGGTATGCTGCCCGACAGGGATATTGACTTTTGTATTGATTTGGCTCCGGGCACTCAGCCCATTTCTATCCCGTTGTTTCGCATGGCCCCGCTTGAGTTGAAAGAGTTGAAGGAGCAATTGCAAGACTTGCTTGAGAAGGGTTTCATTAGACCCAATGTTTTGCCTTGGGGTGCGTCGATGTTGTTTGTTAAGAAGAATGATGGATCAATGAGAATGTGTATTAATTACCGGTAGTTGAACAAGGTTACAATCAACAATAAGTATCCATTACCGAGGATTAGGGCATCTGATGTCCCTAAGAAAGTTTTCCGCACTCGGTATGGGCATTATGAGATCTTGGTGATGTCATTCGGGTTGACAAATGCCCCAGCAGCTTTTATGGATTTGACGAACCGAGTGTTCAGGCCTTACTTTGATTCGTTTGCGATAGTTTTCATTAATGATATTTTGATATATTCCCACAACCAAGAGGAGCACGAGCAGCATATTAGAGTGGTTCTTCAGACCTTGAGGGATAGTCAGTTATATGCTAAGTTCTCGAAGTGTGAGTTCTAGTTGAGTTCAGTTACATTTCTGGGTCATGTTGTATCAGCAGATGGTATTCAGGTTGATCCGAAGAATATTGAGGCATTCAAGAATTGGCCTAGACCAGCATCAGCTATTGAGATTCGGAATTCCTTAGGATTGGCAGGCTACTATTGTCGGTTCATGGAGGATTTTTCATCTATCGCAACCCTGATAACCAGGTTGACCTAGAAGGGTGACCAGTTCAGATGGTCAGATAAGTGTGAGGCAAGCTTTAAGAAGCTCAAGACAGATCTGACTACAGCATCGGTGTTGGTTTTGCCACAGGTTCAGGGCCTTATACATTTTATTGTGATGCATCTCGTATTGGACTTGGTGCAGTGTTGATATAGGATGGAAAGTTCATTGCCTATGCTTCGCGGCAGTTAAAGATTCATGAGAAGAACTATCCAGTTCATGATTTGGAGTTGGCAGCCATTGTTCATGTGTTGAAGATTGGAGGCATTATCTGTATGGCATGGCATGTAAGGTATTCACAAATCACAAGAGTCTGCAGTATTTGTTCAAGCAAAAGAAGTGCAATTTGAGGCAGAGGAGGTGGTTGAAGTTGTTGAAAGATTATGATATCACCATCTTATATCATCTGGGAAAGGCCAATGTGGTGGTCGATGCTTTGAGTAGGAAGTCAGCCAGTATGGGCAGTCTGGCTTATATTCCGATCGGTAAGAGACAGCTTGCTATGGATGTTCAGGCTTTAGCCAATCAGTTCGTGAGATTGGATGTTTTTGAGCCTAGTTGTGTGTTAGCTTGCACAGTTGCTCGTTCTTCATTATTGGAGCATATCCGAGATCGGCAGTATGACGATCCCCATCTGTGTCTCCTTAGAGACACGGTGCAGCACAGACGTAGCAAACAGGTTACCTTAGGTGATGATGGAGTTTCGAGATTGCAGGGTCGAGTTTTTATGCCTAATGTGGATGGACTCCGAGAGTTGATTTTAGAAGAGGCTCATAGCTCCCGGTACTCTATTCATCCAGGCGCCATGAAGATGTAGCAGGGTTTGCAACAGCTGGGTAGTTCACTAGTACAAGTTATCTACAGAGAGCAGAATTGTGTAGTAAATAGTTTAGCTAGATATGGAGCAACGCATGCACAGGAGCACTGCCTACTTTTTGGGAAACCACCACCTTTTGCTATGTCTGGTTACAAACAGAATCACATGGGCACACTCCATAGCAGGATGCTTAAGAATATTACTATGAATTCTACACAATCTCTCTCTAGTTTATCTAGTTTTATCTATTATGTGTAATAGTAACTCTTTACCAATGACACTATCACCTACTACTAGAAACTCTTTAGTAACTACTACTTCTACAACTAGTACTGTTTCCCATGTGGGAGAACAAGAAACAAGCCCTAGCATTGTACAAAGGATGTAGACATCCACTAAACAATTATGATGTACTTATTTAACAAGTTTATAATATAGTCTATCTTTCCAACCAAAAAAAGATATTGAAATAAAGTTGATTAATTAATATGTTTTTTTAATTCTTTTTTGCGAGACACCAAATCTAATTATGGAAAATTAGACTTTAAGTTTATCCCACATATGCTATCTATATATTCAAAGTAAGAAACTCTTAATTAAATAGTTAAACTATAGTAATGCCATTCTAACTTGGTCTTGCTGCAGTAACATCTTGTCCATAACAAATCAAAATACCATATATTATACTACTTAAACAGGAAAAGTTCAATACCAGGGAAAACATAAAATGATTCAAACATTTTTGTGCATAACTAATAAAACTAATAAACTAACTAAACAAACATTTCTTGGTTTCTCCAACTGTTACAAATGCAAACAACTTTAATTATGTTGTCTTCTTCTTTTTAAATACTCTTTTAATCTTATTTCTTGATAATTGTGCTCTTGAATCTTCTTCAACCACTGCTGCCGGATTAGGTATATGTATCTTGGCAAGGTGTATTTGCAACATCAATCACCTTATTATCTTTAGTAGAATCCTACATATTAAAACAAAAAAACTTGTGAAAATCAATAGTTAATCTATAGTTCTTTTTGCATTATTGTTTTATAACCTGTAAATCATTACATTAAAAGAATGAATTATGTAAAATACTTATAATAGATTGTAAAATCACCGTGATTTCGTTTTCATCATGACTGACTTTGTTATTATTGAAATCTGGATCCTATAAAAAAATGTAACATAATTAAAATATAACTCAATCACAAATAGGAAAATTGAAAAAAAAAATAAGTATAGAAACATACTTTGAGTGTGTCTTCTTGTTGTGAAGGAATGTATTTCTTTATAATTTTCTCGTCGTCATTAAGCGTAACAACTTTTAAGACTTCATCTATATTTTGATTGTAGGAACTCTTAACCTCAACTTTAAACATGTACCTTTTTTCAATAATATTTTTGTAATGATCCGACCGGTCGTTTTGAGCTTTTGAACTTTGCTGCCAGTTCTCGGTCATGACTTGACTCGTGTAGTGTATTATGACTTATGTAAATTGTTGGTTTGGGTTTCAAGGCAATCGGAATAAATTTGGAAGAACAGTTCTCAATTTGAAGCTTGAAATTTGACCAAGTTTTGACTTTTAATATTCAATCTCGGATTTGGATTTCTATAATTTGGTTAGCTCCGTTAGGTGATTTTGAACTTGGGAGCGCATCTGGAATGTATTTTGGAGGTCCGTGGTATATTTAGGCCTGAATTGGCGAAATTGGAAATTTGGTATTTTTTGGTCGGCAGTGGAAATTTTGATATCGGGGTCATATGTAATTACGAAAATGGGAGTAGGTCCATTGTGTTCTTTGTGATGTGTGTGCAAAATTTCAGGTCATTCAGACAAGGTTTGATAGACTTTTTGATCAAATTCGAAATTCGGAAGTTTTGAAATTCTTAGGCTTGAATCCGTTGGTGATTTGATGTTTTGATGTTGTTTTGAGCATTCCGAAGGTTGGAATAAGTTTGAAATATATTATGGGGTGTGTTGGCATGTTTGGTCGGGGTCCCATGAGGCTCGGTTATGTTTTGGAAAAGTTTTTTAAAGATTTTGGCGTTTTGAGCATAAGCATGTAATGATCCAAAGGTCCATTTTTTGTTCTAGAGATCGAAATTTGATTTTGAGACTCCTTGAATTTTGATAATGAATTAGAGGAGTGATCTCGAAAGTTTGGTCTAATTTCATCTAGTCGCGATTGGGTTTTCACACGAATGATGAGTTAATTGTTTAACGAGCGAAATAAATATCGCACTAAGCAACGAGCTCTGAATTGAGTTTCGATTGAAGGACTATGTTTGTATTATTATTTGTGACTCATAGGAACAAGAATCATCGAATTCCGAGTTCGTATGATGGATTTTGAGCCATTTTAGTAAAATTAAAGGTTGCTGGTGCATCAGATTTGGTATGCAGCTTTTAGTTACGGTAATTAAGCCTTTAGCGACCAGAATTGGATTTATTAAAGTCGTTATATTTTTTAGCTCATTTTGAAATTTTTTGGTGAAAGAACACGACTTGGGGAGATTTTTGAGCAATAAATCATGAGAAATATTGAGGTAATTCACTTGTAATTATTTCTACTCCATAATATTGAATTATCATTGAATAATCCGACTAGATTACATATTTTGAGGTGTAAATTGGGGATTTGGACCTAGGAATTTGAAAATAATATTTGAAGATTTGGAGACCGAATTTTTATCGGAATTTAGTAATTTTGGTATGGTTGGACTCGTGGTTGAATGGGTTGTCGGATTTTGTGAGTTTTGTCGGATTTCAAAGCGTGGGCCTGGGGGCCAGATTTGAGCAATTTTGGGATTTTGATGTTAAATTGGATATTTTCAAGTGGGCTTCGCTCCCTTAGAGTATTTTAATGATTATGTACTGATTGTGGCTATATTTGGAGCATCCGGAGGTCGATTCGTGCGGGCGAGGCATCGAGGGCTAGAATTTGGACTGGATCGAGGTAAGTAATGATTGTAAATACTGTCTTGAGAGTTTGAAATCCCGGATTACACATCGTTGTGTTATTTTGAGGTGACGCACATGCTAGATGACAAGCATGGAGTTGTACACCGTTGGGGATTATGACTTGGTCCGTCCCGCACAATTGTTAAGTCGCATATTTGATTTGAAACCTTATGATATTCCATGTTCTAGAAATTGATATTATATTTTGGGTTGTATGCTATGTTTGGGGCCTTATGCCGACATGTTGAGACCCTTACGAGCATTTTTACTATTTTTTCTCACTTTATTTGTTTTGAAAGCATATCTTCAGTCATGTTTTTACCTGGTTATTGTTTAAATCTGGTTTTATCACTATATTTCTTAGAAATGTGAAAACTATTTGGGTTGGGTTCCCTATTTTATTGATGGTCCGAGTGATCGTGAGTTGATGATTGGGATAGATTGAGAGTCTGATTGTAAGGTTAATGACTGAGAGAGGCCAAAGGCCTGGTTGTGAGGATTATATAGCTATGGATTGGGGTGCACGCCGTAGAAAAATATATATATATATATATATATATATATATATATATATATATATATATATATATATATATATATATATATTGGGCTGCACGCCGCAGCGATATGTTGGATCGGGTTGCATACCGCAGCGATATAGCGCTTGAGTTATAGGAGCCCCTCCAGAATCTGCACACCCCCAGTGAGCGCAGCCGACTATATATATGGATCGGACTGCACGTCGTAGCAATATATGGATCGGATTGCACGCCGCATCGGTTACTATATGGTGCCTGTTGAGCGTGAGTGCTGAGTGTGAGCGCTAATTGGTAGGAGTTGAGTTACGAGTGAATGAGAGGCTAGCCCGAGGGGTGATAGATATATACATGCACATGAGTGATGTTTGCCTGGGAGGCCTGGTTATGAACTTATTGATTTTCACTTCTCTTTAGAGTGAGTTTCTATTGAATATGTTAATTTAATGATTGTTTTCACTCATCTTTATACTGAGTCTCTGTCGAAAAAGTTAGATAAATATTTTTAAATAACTTTCTTTTAAGCTGGGGTTTATGAGATGTTTATAACTTAATCACTGATTTGGCTTTTGTTGTTTCCACTGAGATTTTCGTGTTAAGGAGGTGTTTATGACTCATGTTTTGCCCGAAGGGGCGGTTTACGAACTAGGTTTTGCCCGAGGGGGCGATTATGGTTTTCATATCTTTTATTAAAAATGGTATTGAACCCCTACTGAATCTTTCAGAAGGCATTTTAAATGATTTCTAACAAAAGCTGGATTTTAAAAAAGGTGATTGACTCGTATTCTGATTTAGCAGCCTGTGTGCTTATTGAGTTTAACATAAATGGAGATTCTTTATTTCCTACTGCTCAGTCTTTATTTACTCTTATTACTTACTGGTTTGGAGTACTCACATTACTCCCTGCACCTCATGTACAAATTCAGGTATTTCGAAACCCGGTAGCGGGTGTTGGTTGCTCAGACGCGGAATCATCAGAGTTAGCGAGGTGGCTACACGACGTTCGCAGCACCACTTCCTTCCTCTCATTTTCATTTCTATAGTTAGTACATTTTACTATTTTTGTTGCATTTAGACCTTGGTAGATGCTCATGACTAGTGACTCCCCAGTGTCGGGTTTGTATAATTATTCTGTATTTTTTTTAAATATTCGTTATCAGATTAACAGTTTATAAATGGTATAAAAACAACTTTTAATGGAAAATGGTTGACTTGAGAAATTGTGTCGGCAGGCCTTGTCTTCACGAGAGGCGCCATCACGATCGGGTTCGATTTGGGGTCTTGACAATTTTCTATTTCTATTGGACATGAAGAGTTGTTTGCAGCACTATAAATCTAACAAAAAAAGACATAATGAGTGTGGTTAACAAAAGCTACAACAACAAAAGTAAAAAGTAAATGTAATACGGTGTACATATTTTGTTTGTTCCTTTCAAACTTCTTAAACCTCTCAAATAAATGTACTAAGATCAAAGGAGTACAGATTTAGCAATAAGCTCATTTATAATTTAAAAAGCATATGTCAATGACTTTGTAATTTATACTTAAAAGAACTTTGACGTTATTGGTTAACATAAAGTCTATTCAAGTTTATTAGTCCTCACATGCATATACACACAAATCAACTACCCCATAAATAAGTGTGATGACCCAAAAGCTCATTACTTATTTTAGAAACAAATTCAGTATTCCAAGTCCTAAAACCTACCTTTTACCCCCCTTGATTTGCGTATGTGGTCCAGACCTATATCCAAAAAGCCTTCTATGTGAAAATATGAAAAATAGATATTTCTAGAGTTAAAAATTTGATTTTGGTTGACTTTGGTCAACATTTTGAGTAAAATGGACCCAGATCCATGTTCCGACTATGGTGGGAGGTCCGCAGTAAAATATGAGACTTGTGCGTATGCCCAGAAATAAATTCCGAGGTCCCAAGACTTGGAAATCAATTTTTGAAAGAAATTGTCCTGCTGAATTATCTAAGAAATGAAGAAAAGAAATAATTTTTTTAAACCATTTTTATCGGGCCCTTATTTTGGTTCTAGAGCCCGGTACAAACTTTTTGTAGTATTTGAAATATAACTGTGAAATTTTGTGAAAAATGGAGTCTATTTGACGTGAGTTGAACTTTTGGTGGAAGAGTTATGAACTTTAAGTGTTCTTGATGAAAATGATGAGTTTGGAGGTTTAATTCATGGTTTTACATGTTATTTTGATGATGTAATCACACGAGTAGGTCCATATGATATTTCTGAGTTAGTATGCACACTTGGTTTGGAGTCCCAAGGGCTCGGGTGAGTTTCGGGTAGGTTCCGGGATGTGTTAGGCTTAAAACATGGATGTTGCAGGTTCAGAGAAGTGCAAGTCTCTGAACCCACCAGAGCTGACCGCATTGGTTTTGGTGCTATCCGCGGTGGGGGTTGTACGGCCGCACTCGATTTTGTGCGGTCCGCACAAGTTCACTGGTCCGACTTCGGAAGCCTTTATCTTTTGATCTACAAGAAATTTTGAGATGATTCAAAAACAAAAGTTATATTCCTTCGTGTCTAGTTTCCAGAAAGGTAAAGAAATCACAATTTGGACATCTGTAGAGAAGGTTATTGCCAACATACTAAAGCATGTCACTACAGTCCACAAGGAGAGCTGTGCGGCCGCACTAAATCGAGTGCGGCCACACAGGGGGTCTGATAGGGGTATATTTAAATGGGATTTTCAGTTATTTTTTATTTTTCAAAACCCCAAAAACATAAGAGGCAATTTTTCAAACAACCTTTCTTCTCCAAAACATTGGTAAGTGATTTCTAACTCATTTTCTTTTCTCCTTAACGTCTTTTTATAAGATTTCATCCAAGAATTTAGGGTTTTCATGATGGAATTGGGGAATTTTGGGTAAAACCTAAGAATATTAAAATTTGGGGATTTTGAACTCAAATTGAGGTCAGATTACAAGACCAATTATATATTCGGGCTCGGGGGTGAATGGGTAATCGGGTTTTGGTCCAAATTTCGTATTTGGACCAAGCGGGCCCGGGGTCGATTTTTGACTTTTTGGGAAAAACATTAGAAAACTTATTTTCATGCATTAGAAATGTTTCATTTAGAACTTTTAATATTATTAAGTAACTTGTGGCTAAATAAGAGCGAGTTGGTGGTGGAATCAAAAGGTAAAGCGATAGTTGAGGCTTGAGTTGTGTTTGTGGCATCGAGGGAAGTGTTTGGTCTAACCTTAGCTTGAGGGATTAGGATTCGTGTATTATTTTCTACGTGTTAGCTGTGGAGTACGACGTATAGGCATGGTGACAATTATCTATATGTCGGTGTCAAGCATGCTCGTGAGTCTTGTATTGTAATAGTTATGACTATGTTTTGGTTTATTGTGCTTTATATGAGAATTATCATTACTGTTCCCTTGTCGGGATGTTATTGTCATTATTGTTCCCTTGACGAGATGTTAATATCATTATTTTTACCTTATCGGGATGTTATTATCATTGTTGTTCCCTTGCCGGGATGTTATTATCATTGTTATTCCCTTGCCAGGATCTTATTATCATTATTATTCCCTTGCCGGGATCTTATTGTCATATTATTATTTCCTTGCCGGAATGTTTGTTTGATATTATTTTTTCCCTGCTGGGATCCTTTTATGATTGATTTTGATATATGAAATGGGAGCGGATTGCACGCCTGCAATGATAATATATGAAATGGAAGTGAGTTGCAGACCTGCAATAATAATTTATGAAATAGGAGCACATTACACACCTGCAACGGTAATATGTGAAATGGGAGCGGGTTGCACGCCTGCAACGGTAATATATAAAATAGGAGTGGGTTGCACGCCTGCAATGGTAATATATTAAAATGGGAGTGGGTTGAACGCCTACAACGATATAACATGAAATGGGATCGGATTGTACGCCTGCAACGGTAATATGTGAAATGGAAGCAGGTTGCATGCCTGCAACGGTATCATATGAAATGGGATCGGGTTGCACGCCTGCAACAGTATCATATGAAATGGGATCGAGTTGCACGCCTGCAACGGTATTACATGTGTACATGTTCTTATTATTTCCGTATCTTTGTTGGTAATTGACTTATGGCATTCTTTATATTCCTCTACTATTATTCTGTTGTTATATGTTACTCCCCGCAGCATGTTTCCCCCACCTAACTTTAGTTATAATTATCTGCTTCTGTTTTCGTTGTATATGATTTAACTGCACGAGTTTATTTGGTAATCTAGTTCTAGCCTCGTCACTGCTTCACCGAGGTTAGGCTAGACACTTACCAGCACATGAGATCGGTTGTGCTGATAATCACTACACTCTGCACTCTTTTGTGCAGTTCCTATTGCTATAGACCTCGGACCGTAATGAGATTGTTATTCCTTATTTATCAGGCGACCCGAGGTAGTCCTGCAGGCGTCCGTAGGCCTTGGCATCTCTTTCTATCTACTATTCATGTTTCTTTCATGTAATTCCAGAGATTTTGTTGTATTTTTTTCTTTCAACCCTTTATTTGTAGTGCTCCTAGACAGTATGTGAAGTTGTGACACCAGTCTTGGGTAGATTGTTATGGAATGGTATTTGCAGTATTACTAAAACTTGAAATCTAATCTTACGCTTAGTAAATTTTGTTGATTGATAACTGTTGCTTCTTAATTGTTAATGTATTTAAAATGGAAACAAGATAAATAGTTTAGTTAGTTGGCTTGCCTAGATTTCACTAGTAGGCACTATCACGAATCCCGAAGGTGAGAAATCTGGATCTTGACAATAAGAAGGAAAGGAGATGCAGGGGAACTGTTCACGTACTACTTCTTTCAATGTTAACGGTCTTATATTTCTAAGCAGTTGTATTATACCTCAAATAGAGTATCTTTTAAATCATTTGCTGAATTTTTGATAATCTTAGTTAATTCCCGATCCCACAACAGCAAAGAAATTGTACCGGTGCAATCCATCACTTTAACTTATAGCATGTTCCTGGAAAGAGTTTGTATTTTTAGAATCATATAATAGTAAAGAAACTATTAATACCTATGAGTGGCAGATTGAATTTGCTCACATTTTTTACAATAGAATTATTCCTCACTTTGTCTAGTTTCTTTGTGAAATTTTTGCATGCTAAATAACATCATCCACTGTCTAATTCAACGTGTACAATAGTTGCTACAATCCAGAAATATCCTAGTTGCGCATAAAAAATATATATAAAATTGTTATGTAGAGAAAGATAAGATAAAAATTGTGATAATAAAAAAGTAAAAGAAAAAATAGAAGTAGGTACTCACATCCTTACAGTCACCCAAATCCTCAATATTTTTAACTTGAATACTTCCAGATGCTAGCTCATTAGCAGCAGAATAAGTTTTGTGAGATGAAATTTCAGTAATTCTTTGTGAGCCTTCTCCACGCACAGAAACTATTCTGCTCAATTTTTTAACTTGAGATATGTTAATATATATTAAGACTAAAATTGAGGATGAAATAGCATGAAATTCAACCCATCTTATAGAGACTTGGAGTAAAAGTCCACAACTTGAGGAAGATTTGAATTGATCCAAAATTTCGACATGTGCCAAGTGTTCCTCATAGAATATTGTTCTGCAATTTAAAAGTAATTTTTATGAGTTTACTAATTGTATAGACACACTATGTTGCAAAGTAAGTAGACAATTGGATAACCTCGATATCGGTGTGCTTTAAATAATTGCATGACGATGACGACGGCCTTATCATTGGATTTATTCAAATATAGCTTGATCTGTTCCACAAAGTCTCCCCAAAGAGTTGCAGAAATGTTGTTGCTCCTACAATTATTATAAGGTTAAGCATAGGAATCAAAATAAAGAATTGTTGAAATATTACTTAGTGGAATAAATTGTGACGATCTTACTCATCATCTTGTATCTCAATGTTCATGTACATACGAATTTTATCACCTTGCTTGATAGAGTGTACGTTCTCATAACTCACAACTTTGCCAATGACATCTATAAAGCAAGGAAATATGTGCAAAATAAGTCTTCATTATAGATAATATAAATGAAGATTGTAACAGAATTAAACAGCTAGATGTATATTACAAAAGCAGCAGGTATCAATTTTTTTGAGTTTTTTTAAAAGGGAAAGTTTCAGAGAATGCAAAGGAAACTGTGAGCATGAACTCCATCAGCTACCTATGGAAGTAACATATCAAAAGCTAACCTTAGGCCTTCATAAAACCACTAAAATAGTATCTGTAAATACTATGTAAAAGTAGTACATAAGACTATACCATTGAACTGGATATCTTCGGAGAAATGGTACAGTACTACCCTTTCTTTAGTTCCATACGCCTACAGAGGCCTTCTAGAAATCATATTATGATTTTCGATAGAGGATTTAACAATGTCAAGAAATTCAGCTTTAATCTAAAACTTAATCTTTGATCTTATGTACTATAATTAGTATTGATTTAGTTCACACTTAGAACTCAAAAGATAGAAAATAAATAAGACAAAGTAAAATAAAACTAGAAAAAAATGAGAGAAACTGAATTACCAAATAACTTAGAATGCACCACATAATTGAAGGCACCAATGATGATTGTTAGAAGATTTATAATGACAGGGAAACATAAGAGGTTAAAAGTAAGAGAAATTAAAAAAAAAATAACACATGCTAGAAGATGATAGAAAAAGAAATTTGTCAAAAAAATAGAATTCAGCAAAGAATTCACTACATCGATCACGTTGGTGTATATATTTCTGTGATATGTTTGAACTGGCACTAAAAAGATAGAAAACAAATAAGGCAAAGTAAAATAAAACTGGAAAAAAATGAGAGAAACTGAATTACCAAATAGCTCAGTATTGTCAAATTCTTGGGGATTTGACAGCTCCTCATAGGTTTTAAATTTGAAAATACACATGTTAAAATGTGGATCATGTAATTCGTCAACAATGGTCATATGAATGAACATTAACTTAAGCTTGTGGCCTTTGGTCTTCAGCTTCATATTATTTGGACAAACCACAAAATTCTTCATGATGTACAAACCCATTTTCTTACTTTTCTTGTTCGAAGCTTTGGATAAAAGACCTGTCAATACTTGCGTGAATGTGATCGCCCCACAAAAAAAACTCAATTAGTTAAAATGACTAAGTTATTACGTATATAACTGTAATATACTTACGCATATGTAGAAAAAATGATAAATAGAAAGCGAGTATAAAGTTTTAAACAATACCTCTTCATCCATCCAAACAATTTCATATGAAAAGGGGTTGTCAGGCCTATCGTGGTCCGGATTTTTCCAAAGCCTAACAATACGAACCTTTAACTTCCAATTTATTGACTTGCTATTTATTTCACTAACGAAATTGATTTCAACCACTATTATATCCTGAAATAGACATAGCAATTTGTAGATATAAGTAGAAACTAAAACTGCACAAAAATCGTTGTTAAAGGAATAAAATTCCGTCATCGAATAAAGATTGTTCATGAAATACAAATAATACAAATTACCTCTTTTAGTCTAGAATTTTGTTTGATATGTAGGCGATGGAGAAAGAACAAAATTATATACTGTAAAAGTAGAACCGATTTGATTAAAATGTGAAATCACATTGCTGGAATCTTGAGCAGAAGAGTTCGTTGGTAAAGAATTGATATCGTGGTGAGACATCGTGGGATTTGAGGTGCCGAATCGTGGAATTGAGGTGGCTAATTTGGACGACGAAATTTTTAGGGCAAAAGATAAAAATAGCGTTCCCAATTGCCGTTCTTATTTCAAAATGTATCTAAAAAGTAACTATACCTATTTAATAGGAATGACTTTTTTGGGGCAAAAAGCGTAGAAACTACAAGCTTCTTCTATAGGAATGACTTTTCTTTTCAAACAATATGCGTAGAAACTGCTTCTTCTATAAAAAAAAATATAGAATACCTAATTATGAAGACATGGCCAGTCGTCTCATAAGTTACCGCTCAGTTTTTCCCCATTTCTGCTTCTTTATGATTTGTTATCCGTGTTTTGTGGTATCGGGTTGGTCGGATCGAATCCAGAATGATTTTGGTAAGGTTCAAGACATTTAATCTCTTTTAAGGAAATTTAAGTTGGAAAAGTCAACCGAATGTTGACTTATGTGTTAGAGGGCTCAGATGTGAGTTTTGATTGTTCAGTTAGCTTTAGGAGGTAATTTATGACTTAGGAGTGTGATCGAAATGAGTTTTTGAGGTTTTGAGTAGTTTTAGGCTTGAATTGGCGAAGTTGATATTTTGGTAATTTCCAATTGATAGGCGAGATTTTTATATATGGGTCAGATTGGAATTTCGAGAGTTGCAGTAGTTCTTTCGTGTCATTTGGGATGTGTGTGAAAAAATTTAGGTTATTCAGACTTGGTTTGGTTGGGTTTTTTTATCAAAAGCGGAATTTAGAAGATTTTAGAAAGTTTGTCTTAAATCCGATGTGTTTTGGGTGATTTGATGTTATTTTAGGTGTTTTGATGATTGGAACAAGTTTGAATAAGGTATTAGGATGTGTGCGTGCCTTTGGTTGAGGTCTCGGGGGCCTCGTGTGAGTTTCGAGGGGTTAAACGGATCATTTTGGAGTTAAGAGAATTGGAGAAGTTGCAGGTTTAGCTATTGGAGGTTGTTACTCTTCGCGTTTGCAAGTGGACCCTCGTGTTTGCGAAGAGTCAGAGGAAGTCAGTGGAATTTTTTCCTTCGCGTTTGCGGAGGCTGGGAAGTGATGCATCACGTTCGCGAAAAAGGCTTCACGATCGCGTAGAGGAATTGGGTTAGCTGGGTTTGAGGTCAAGTTGTTCATCACGTTCGCGGGAGAGGGAGTGCGTTCACGAAGAGTAAGTCTGAGGAACCATCACGTTCGTGATGTTCATGTCGCGTTCGCGTAAGAGGAAAGTTGGTCAAAGTAAATTTGGGCTTCGCGAACGCGAAGGTTTGACCGCGTTCGCGAAGAAGGAAATTGAGCTTGGGAAAAAGGTTTTTAAGCTCGTCTTGTCCGTGATTTTGGGGCTTATTTCCTCCATAGCAGGTCATTTTTTGGAGATTTTTTATGGAGATTGAAGAGGGATTCAAGGGGAATCACTTGGAGGTAAGATGTTTGGACTTAAAACTCGATTATTATGAGAATTCCACCTAGAAAATCATGGAACTTAAGCTAAAAATTGAAGAACTAGGTCTTGGAAATTTAGACTTTTGATTGGGGATTTGAAGGACCATTTGGGGCCCGATTTGAGAACTTTTGTTATGTATGAACTCGTGAGAAGATAAGGAATCTATTGGTGTAAAAATTTCTGAATTTTGAGACGTGGGCCAAGGGGTCGGGTTTTGGGAATTTCGGGATTTGTGCCCTTTATTGATTGTTTTCGCTTGGGCTTTGTTCCCTTAGCATATTTTGACATCCTCGTTCTGATATTGGATAGATTCGATGCGCATGGAGGCCGATTCAAGTGGCAAAGGCATTGTGAGCTAGAGATTTAGCCGGTTCGAGGTGAGTAATGATTGTAAATGATGTTCTGAGGGTTTGAAACCCCGGATTGCACATCGTAGTGCTATATTGAGGTGAGGCACACGCTTGATGATGGGCATGGGATCGTGCACTAGTGGGGATTATGACTTGGTCCATCCTGATTGATGATTTTACCGTGTATTTGATTGAAAACTATGTGCTATCATCATTATTTGGGTTGAATGCCATAATTGGGCCTAGTGCAACTATTTGAACCCTCCGAGGCTTTTTTATTGATATTTCCTCATAGTTTTGACTTTATACTTAAAATTGCACATGTTGTTTTCCAATGTTTTCATACTCATCTATGTTTACTCAGTTTTAAGACTTAAATGAAATTTTAAATGATGTTTGGCTGAGAAACACTATTTTACTATTGCCCGAGGGGCTTGTGAGGATTTTTGATTGAGTAAGGATGAGGGCCTATGTTCTGAGGAAACACTGATATTGATTTGAAGAAGAGGTCGTGAGATATGTACGCCACGAAGATCCTTGATTGATATGAGGTCGAGCGCCTAGTTTTGATGCCACGAGATGGCTTGTTACTGCGTTTGGGCTGTAAGGGGCCCCTCTAGGAGTGTGCCCATCCCCAATGAGCGCGAGTACCTATTTGTGATGTGAGATTGAGCCTGAAGGGCTAGTATTGTTCTGAAATGTTGCTCGAGGGGAGAATTTGTTGATACTATGCTCGAGGGGCGAACTTCCATTTCTTTACTTTACCTTAACTGTCTGTCAATTACCTGTTTATCACTAAAAAAGGATTTTACTTAAATTTTCATTGGTTTACTACTTTTAAATGGTTTTCATGCTTCATTATAGAATGACTTGTGTTTTACATGTTTTCTTACTTTCAGTCGTTATTTACATTTGTTACTCACTGAGTTGGAGTACTCACTTTACTCCCTGTGCAGATTCAAGCGTAGTTGGTCCCGTTCCCGAGTGGTGGTTCATTCCAGCTTCAGGCAGATCTCGAGGAGTCTTTAGGTAGCTACTAGCGTTCATATCCTGGAGCTCCTCCCTATATCTTTTCCTTTATGTCCTTAGTCATTACTAAACTCTGTAGTTATATTTGAGTATTCTGCGTTGTTAGATGCTTGTGACTTGTGACACCCCGGTAAGGGCTATGTTGGGTTGTACTTATACACTCTATTGATATTATCCGCTACTTAGTATTATTAAATCATGTTTTAGACTGTTTTATATTGTTTAACTATTTTACAAAAGTGAATTGGGTTTAATTGGCTGGTCTTGTCTTTATGAGAGGTGCCATCACAACTGGATTCGGGTTTAGGGTCGTGACAAGTTGGTATCAGAGCCTAGGTTACATAGGTCTCATGATCATGATCAGGTTTAGTAGAGTCTTGCGGATCGGTACGGAGATGTCTATATTTATCCTTGAGAGGCTGCAGAACATATCCGAAAAACTTCACATTCTTGAAATTCTTGTTGTGCGAACTTGTTGATCCAAGTACTAAACTTCTGTTATTCTATTCTCTCATAGATGATAAGGAAACGTGTTACTGGACAGGATAGACGACCACTAGTGCCACCAATTATGGCCACTAGAGGCCGATGATGCAATCGTGGTTGTGGTAGAGGCTGAGCAGCAAGGGCAGCACCTGTAGATCCACCAGCTGCTCTAATTTAGGACCAGGTCCCAGCTGTGGATACTCCAGTAGCACCAACTGTGTCCATTGTGATTCCAGGTCTTCAGGAGGCCTTGGCTCAGATTTTATTAGTTTCCACTGGCCTAGCTCAGGCAGTTTCAGCCACTACAGCCGCTGCTACTTCTTAGTCCGGGGGAGGTAGTCATACTCCCATCGCTCGCACACCTGACTAGGTCGTGGAGGGGCTTCAGACGCCAGGAGAACACCTCGCCCAGCCGGTTACAGCTGCTCAAGACTATGTAGTTCCTGCTATGCTAGAGGACGAGCAGCGTAGATTGGACAGATTTGATAGGCTTCACCCTCCAACCTTTAATGGTGTAGAGGGTGAGGATCTTAGGGCTTTTTGGACAAGTGTTAGAGGATGCTTCGTATCGCGGGTATTCTGGAGACCAGCAAGGTCGCTTTCACTACCTATCAGTTTTCAGGGCTTGCTTTCACTTGGTGGGAGGATTTCGAGAGGCATAGGCCTATTGGTGCAGCACCCTTTTCCTGGCAGCAGTTCTCTATTCTCTTTCTGGAGAAGTATGTGTCATAGTCTCACAGAGAGAAGCTGTATAGGTAGTTTGAGTGGTTGCGTCAGGGGGAGGTGAACATATCGCAGTATGAGTTAAGGTTCTTCGAGTTGGCTCGTCATGCCATCTAGTTGGTTCCGACAGATAGAGAGAGGATCAGGAGTTTTGTTGATGGTCTTACTTATTAGCTCCGTATTCTCATGACCAAAGAGAGGGTGACCGGTGCTACATTCGAGGAGGTTATGGATATTGCCCCAAAGATTGAGTATGTTCGTCGTCAGGAGCGAGAGGAGAGGGAGGCCAAAAGGCCTTGAGGGTCTACTAGTTATAGTGGTGCTCTTTCGAGAGGTCAGTTTCAGTACGGCAAAGGCCATCCGTTTAGGCCTGCTCAACCAGCACGCGTAGGTTACCATAGGTTGTCATCCGGTCATGGTTCTCATAGTTCACATTAGGGCCAGTCATCACTTAGTGCCTTTCCAACTCAGAGTTCATCCCGTGCTCCCTCAGTTCAGGGCTTTTCTATGTCCAGTGCATCTACTACTCACTCTGGTGTAAGGGGTTCCCTTTAGTCCCCTTATCCAACACCTGGGAGTTGTTATGAGTGTGGAGATATAGGTCACATGTGGAGGCAGTGTCCTCGTTGTTATGCTAGTTCATCCCAACAGAGGGGTCAGTCATCACCTTCAGTTCTAGTTGCTTCACCACCACCCGTCCAGCTAGCTAGGGATGGAGGTCAGCCAGCCAGGGGTCTCCCCAGAGGGGGAGGTTGATCCGGGGGCAATCAGGCCCATTTCTATGCTCTTCCGGGCAGACCCGATGCTATTGCTTCAGATGCTGTTATTACTTGTATTGTTTCAATCTACCACGTAGATGTCTCTGTATTATTTGATCCTAGATCTGCCTTTTCTTATATGTCATCATACTTTGCTTATTATTTGGGTATGCCCCGTGAGTTTCTTACTTTACCTGTTCATGTATCTACCCCGATGAGCGATACTGTTATTGTAGACCGTGTGTACCGGCCGTGTGTGGTGACTATTGTGGGTCTAGAGACCCAAGTGGATCTTTTATTGTTGAGTATGGTGGATTTCAATGTCATTTTGGGCATGGATTGGTTATCTTCGTGTCGCGCTATTTTGGACAGTCTTGCTAAGATAGCCACATTGGCTATGCCGGATGTGCCATGGATCAAGTGGTGAGGTGTGCCTGATTATGTTCCTAGTATAGTGATCTCTTTCTTGAAGACCCAGCATATGGTTATGAAGGGTTGTCTTTCGTATCTTGCCTTTGTGAGGGATATCGAAGCTGAAACTCCCAGTATTCATTCTGTTCGAGTTGTTAGAGACTTCCCTAATATATTTCCTGTAGACCTGTCAGGCAAGCCACTGGATAGGGACATTGATTTTGGTATTGACCTGGTGTCAAGCACTCAGCCCATGTCTATTCTGTCGTATCATATGGCACCAGCGGAGTTGAAGGAGTTGAAGGAACAGCTTCAAGAACTCCTTGATAAGGGGTTAATTTGGCCTAGTGTGTCACCTTGGGGTGCGCCGATTATGTTTGTGAAGAAGAAGGATGGCACAATGAGAATGTGCATTAATTATAGGCAATTGAATAAAGTAACAATTCAGAACAAGTATCCTTTGCCTCGCATTGATGATTTTTTCGACTAGCTTCAGGGAACGAGGGTGTTCTCCAAGGTTGATCTCCATTCAGATTATCACCAGTTGAAGATCAGGGATTCGGATATTCTTAAGATGGCCTTTAGGACCAGATATGGTCATTATGAGTTCTTGGTTATATCTTTTGGGCAGACCAATGCCCCAGCAGCATTTGTGCATTTGATGAACAGTGCGTTCCGGCATTATCTTGACTCATTTTTTATAGTCTTCATTGATGATATTCTGGTGTATTCACATAGTCAGGAGGAGCACGCGAAGCATTTGAGGGTTGTGTTGTAGAGAATGAAGGAGGACAAAATTTATGCAAAGTTCTCCAAGTGTGAGTTTTGGCTCAGTTCAGTGGCATTCTTGGGACACAGGGTATCTAGTGAAGGTATTTAGTTGATCCAAAGAAGATAGAGGCAGTGCAAAGTTGGCCCAGAACGTCCTCAGCTACTGATATTCACAATTTTCTAGGTTTGGCATGCTATTATTATCGTTTTTTAGGGATTCTCATCTATCACATCGCCCTTGACCAAGTTGACTCAGAAGGGTGCTTCATTTGTATGGTCGGACAAGTGTGAGGAGAGCTTTTAGAATCTCAAGACATCTTTGACCACAGCTCTAGTGTTGGTTTTGCCATCAGCTTCTGGTTCATATACCGTGTATTGTGATGCTTCGAGAGTTGGGATTAGATGTGTGTTGATGCAGGAGGGCAGAGTTATTGTTTATGCTTCTCATCAGTTGAAGCCCCATGAGTAGAATTACCCCATTCATGATTTGGAGTTGGCTGCCATAGTTCACGCATTGAAGATTTGGAGGCATTACTTATATGGCATATCTTGTGAGGTGTTAAATGATCATCGCAGTCTTCAGTATTTGTTCAAGAAAAAGGATCTTAATTTGAGGGAGCGGAGATAGTTGGAGTTGCTTAAGGATTATGATATCACTATATTGTACCATCCAGGGAAGGCCAATATGGTGGCCGATGCCTTGAGCCGAAAGGCAGTGAGTATGGGTAGTTTGGCATATATTCCAGTTGGGGACAGACCTCTTGCAGTTGATGTTCAGGACTTGGCCAATCGGTTCGTGAGGTTGGATATTTTGGAGCCCAGTCGGGTATTGGCTTGTGTAGTTTCTTAGTCTTCTTTATATGATCGCATCAGAGAGTGCCAGTTGATGATCCGCATTTGCTTGTCCTTAGGGATAGAGTTCAGCATGATAATGCCAGGGATGTGACCTTTGGTAATGATGGAGTGTTGAGGATGCAGGGCCATATTTGTGTGCCCAATGTGGATAGGCTTCGAGAGTTGATTCTGGAGGAGGCCCATAGCTTGCGGTATTCCATTTATCCAGGTGCCGAGAAGATGTATCAGGATTTGAGGTAGCACTATTGGTGGAGAAGAATGAAGAAAGACATTGTGGAATTTGTAGCTCGGTGTCTCAATTGTCAGCAGGTGGAATATAAGCATCAGAGACTAGGTTGCTTGCTCCACCGGATGGATATTCTAGAGTGGAAGTGGGAGAGGATCATTATGGACTTTGTTGTTGGCCTTCCACAGACTTTGAAAAAGTTTAATGCTATTTGGGTGACTGTGGATCGGCTGACCAATTCCGCGCACTTCATTCCTGTGTGTACTACATATTCTTCAGAGCGGTTGGCAGAGATATATATCCGAGAGATTGTTCGTTTGCAAGGTGTCACCAGTTCCATCATTTCATATAGGGGCACTCAATTTACATTGCAGTTTTGGAGATCTGTGCAGTGAGAGTTAGGTACTCAGGTTGAGTTGAGCACAGATTTTCATCCTCAAACAGACTGGCAGTCCGAGCGTATTATTCAGATATTGGAGGATATGTTGTGTATTTGTGTCATTGATTTCAGAGGGTCATGGGATCAGTTCCTACCGCTCACAGAGTTTTTTTATAACAACAGCTACCAATCGAGTATTCAGATGGCTCCATATGACGCTTTATATGGGAGGCGGTGTAAATCTCTAGTTGGGTGGTTCGAGCCCGGTGAGGCTAGGCTACTGGGGACAGATTTGGTACAGGATGCATTGGAGAAGGTGAAGGTGATTCAGGAGAGGCTCCGTACAGTGCATTCGAGGCAAAAGTATTATGCTAACAAGAAGGTGCGAGATGTGTCATACATAGTTGGTGAGAAGGTTTTGTTGAAGGTTTCGACCATGAAGGGTGTTATGAGATTTAGGAAGAAAGGGAAGTTGAGTCCGCGGTTCATTGGACCTTTTGAGGTACTTCGGAGGATTGGGGAGATGGCTTATGAGCTTGCTTTGCCACCCAGCTTGTCGAGTGTGCATACGGTATTCCATGTTTCTATGCTCCGGAAGTATATTGGGTATCCGTATCATGTTTGGATTTCAGCACGGTTCAGTTGGATGATGATTTGACCTATGATGTGGAGCCAGTAGCTATTTTGGATCGTCAAGTTCAGAAGTTGAGGTCAAAGGATATAGCTTTAGTGAAAGTGCAGTGGAGAGGTCGGCCCATGGAGGAGGCTACCTGGGAGACCGAGCGAGAGATGTGAAGCAAATATCCTCACCTATTTGAGGCTTCAAGTATGTTTCTTGACTCGTTCGAGGAAAAAACTTTGTTTAAGTTTGGAAAGATGTGACGACTCGGCCAGTCATCTCATGAGTTACCACTCTGTTTTCCTCATTTCTGCTTCTTTATGCTTTGTTATCCGTGTTTTGTGGTATCGGGTTGGTCGGATCGAATCCGGAATGATTTTGGTAAGGTTTGAGACACTTAGTTTCTTTTAAGGAAGTTTAAGTTGGAAAAGTCAACCGGATGTTGGCTTATGTGTTAAAGGGCTCGAATGTGAGTTCTGATGGTTCGGTTAGCTTTGAGAGGTGATTTATGACTAGGAGTGTGATCGGAATGAGTTTTGGAGGATTAGAGTAGTTTTAGGATTAAATTGGCGAAGTTGATATTTTTGTCACAACCCCAAATACCGGTCGTGATGGCGCCTATCACATTACTAGGCAAGCCAGACCAACATCAAATCACAACCCATTTTCATTTTATAAATTATTTACTAACATGGTTTAATCACTAATTATCATAATAAGTGTTTAAAACAGCAAGGTAGATATGCGGAAGTCAACAAAAAAGATGGAAAACTATAGAGCCCATACTTATATGGTGTCATGAGTCTAAAGTCTCTAATACAAGTCTGAACAACCTACTACATAGATAGTCTAGAAATACGGAGAAATAATAAGATAGAAGGGAGAAAATTAGGGTTGCGGACGCCATGCAGCTACCTCAAAATCCCCGGCAAAAGCTAGAAAATAACTGAAAGCTCTCACTCGGTCGCTCGGGCACCTGGATCTGCATACAAGGTGCTGAGAGTAACGTGAGTACATCAACTCAATAAGTAACTAAAGTAAATAATGGATTGAAAGCAGTGACGAGCAGTTCAAAAAGTATAACTTTGAAACCAGTTCTGCCATAATTTCATCAATTTCAGTTTAAACTTTGAAATCAGCTACTTGACAATATATCCAATAGAGGCTTATTTATAAGAAGAGTGAAAATAGTGGAAACATCATAACAGGGCCCCTCGGGCAGCCTCTCAGTCACTCGTGACTCAACTCTCATCACTCGGTACTCATTCACAGCACTCGGCTCATTTAATCTCATAACAATAGAAATTATAGTAACCGCTGCGGCGTGTAGCCCGATCCATATATTTATAGTCGACTACGCTGGCTAGGGGTGTGCAGACTCCGGAGGGGCTCCTACAGCCCAAGCGTCCTATCGTTGCGGCGCACAGCTCGATCCAATATATATATATATATATATGTTGCAGCATGCAGCCCGATCCATATAAGTATCGTTACAGCATGCAACACGCTCCATAATATATATACATATAATATCCTCACCATAAGTTTCTCAACCTCACTCAGTCATTAGCCTCACAGCCTCTCGGGCATCACAACAGAAATTAGGGAACTCAGCCCAAATAGTTCTCACAATAGGAGTAGAATGATAAAACCAGTTTTAAACATTTAACAGGTAAAACATGACTGAGGATATGCTTTTAACTAGTAAAGTGAGGAAAACAGTTAAAATTCCCCTAAGGGTCTCTACAGATCGGCACAAGGCCCCAAACATGGCATAAAGCCCATAATACAGTATAAGGATCCAAAATCCAGAACAATATAACATTTTTCAAATAAAATACGTGGCTTAATAGTTGCTACGAGAATGACCAAGTCACAAACCCTACCGGTGCATGCCCACACGCTCGTCACCTAGCATGTGCGTCACTGCATTTATCAAATCAAGTCAATTATCGGGGTTTGTACTCTCAATTCCAAATTTACAATGGTTACTTACCTCAAATCGGTGAAAATACTACTCCGCAATGCCTTTGCCTCTTGAATCGGTCTAGACTCGCGTCGAATCTAGTCAAAATCAGAATGAATACATCACAATATGCTAAGGGAACAAAGCCTAAGCGAAAACAATCGAAAAATACCAAAATTAGCAAAACACGAGCTCCGGGCCCACTTCTCAAAATTCAGAAATATTTATATCAACGGGTTTCTTATCTCCCCCACGAGTTCATACATACCAAAAGTTCTCAAATCCGACCCCAATTGGTCCTCCAAATCCCCAAATCAAAATTCCAAAATTCCAAGCCCTAGTTCTTTCGTTTTAGCTTAGGTTTCCATGATTTTCTAGGTGGATTTCATAATGGAATCGAGTTTTAGGTCAGAAATTCTTACCTCCAAATGTTTCTCCTAGAATCCCTCTTCAATCACCTTAAACAAGCTCTCAAAAAGACCAACTATGGAGTAAATGACCCCCAAAATCGCGGATGAAATGAATTAAAACATTCTGCCTAGGTCTAGCTCCCGCTTCTTCGCGAATGCGGTCTACCTATCATGTTCGAGAAGCACAATTTCGTGTTGACCAACTTTTCCTCAACGTGAATGTGACATACCTATCGAGAACGTGATACTTATTCCTCCTACACCTCCGCGAATGTGACCCCATTTACGCGAATGCGATGAACAACAGGGCCTCGATCCCAAATTACCCTATGCGATCGTGAGTGCCCTCTCGCGAACGCGATTCACGGAATCTCAGCCTTCTGTGAATGTGAAGCCCATCTCGCAAATACGAAGGCTAAATCCTGGCCTTCCTCAATTCCTTCTTTGCGAACGCGAGGCTCCTCTCGCGAATGCGAAGATATAAATCTCTGCAACATTGAACCTTCAATTCCTGCAACTTTAAAATTCCTACCGAATGACCATCCAAAACTCACCCGAGGCCCCCAAGACCTCAACCAAAGGCACCAACACATCTTAAAACCTTATGCGAACTTGCTTTAATTATCAAAACACCTCAAGCAACATCGATTTACCCAAAATACATCGAATTCAAGCCTAAGTTTTTGAAAAATCTTCCGAAATACGCTTTCGATCAAAAACCTAACCAAACCACGTCCGAATGACCTAAAATATTGCACATACATCCAAAATGACACAATGAAGCTACTAAATTCTTTAAATTCCATTCCGACCCCCTGATCAAAATCTCACCTATCAATCAGAAATCGCCAAAATCTCAACTTCGCCAATTCAAGCCTAATTCTACTCGGGACCTCCAAAACTCATTTCAATCACACTCCTAAGTCATAAATCACCTCCCAATTCTAATAGAACCATCGTAATTCACATCTGAGCTCTCTAACACATAAGTTAACATATGGTTGACTTTTTCTACTCCATCCTACTTAAAAGAGACTAAGTATCTCAAACCTTATCAAAATTATTCTGACATTGATTCGACCAACCCAATACCACAAAACATGGATAATGAAGCATAAAAAGTAGAAATAGGGGAAACGGAGCAGTAACTCATGAGACGGCTGGCTGGGTCATCAAAGTTTTGGTGATTTCGGTTGATAGGTGCAATTTTGATATAGGGGTTGGAATGGAATTCCGAGAGCTGTAGTAGTTCTTTCGTGTCATTTAGGATGTGTTTGCAAAATTTCAGGTCATTCAGACATTGTTTGATTGGGTTTTTTATCAAAAGCAGAATTCGGAAGATTTTAAAAAGTTTAGCTTGAATCCGATGTGTTTTGGGTGATTTGATGTTATTTGAGGTGTTTTGATAATTGGAAAAAGTTTTAATAAGGTATTAGGATGTGTTTATGCCTTTGGTTGAGGTCCCTGGGGCCTCGGGTGAGTTTCGAGGGGTTGAATGGATCATTTTGGAGTTAAGAGAATTGTAGAAGTTGGAGGTTCAGTTCTTGCACATTTTTACTCTTCGTGTTTGTGAAGAGTCAGAGGAAGTCAGTGAAATTTTGGTCTTCGCGTTCGTGATCAGGGCTTCACATTTGCAAAGGGCTAGGAAGTGATGCATCGCGTTCGCGTCGCGATCGCGTAGAGGAATTGTGTCAGTTAGGTTTGAGGTCAAGTTGTTCATCTCGTTCGCAGGAGAGGGAGTGTGTCTGTGAAGAGTAAGTATGAGGAACCATCGCATTCACGATGGTCATGTCGTGTTCACATAAGAGGAAAGTTGGTCAATGTAAATTTGTGCTTCGCGAATGCGAGGGTGTGACCGCGTTCGCGAAGAAGAAAATTGAGCCTGGGTAGAAGGTTTTTAAGCTCGTCTTGTCTGCAATTTGGGGTTTATTTCCTCCATAGCTGGTCTTTTTTGGAGATTTTTTAAGGAGATTGAAGAGGGATTCAAGGGGATCACTTGGAGGTAAGATTCTTGGACTTAAAACTCGATTATTATGAGAATTCCACCTAGCAAATCATGAAACTTAAGCTAAAAATTGAAGAACAAGGGGTTGGAAATTTGGACTTTTGATTGGGGATTTGAAGTACCATTTGGGGTCGAATTTGAGAACTTTTTATATGAATGAACTCGTAGTAAGATAAGGAATCTATTGGTGTAAAAATTTCTGAATTTTGAGACATGGGCCCAGGGGTCGGGTTTCGGTAATTTTGGATTTCTGCCCTTTATTGATTGTTTTCGTTTGGACTTTGTTCCATTAGCATATTTTTATGTCCTCGTTCTGATTATGGATAGATTCGTTGCGCATGGAGGCTGATTCTATGGGCAAAGGCGTCGTGATCTAGAGATTTAGCCGGTTCGAGATGAGTAATGATTGTAAATGATGTTCTGAGGGTTTGAAACCCCGTATTGCACATCGTAGTGCTTTATTGAGGTGAGGCACATGCTTGATGACAAGTGTGGGGTCGTTCACTATTGGGAATTGTGACTTGGTCCGTCCCGATTGATGATTTTTACCGCGTATTTGATTGAAAACTATTGACTATCATCATTATTTGGGCCGAATGCCATAATTGGGCCTAGTGCCAACTATTTGAACCCTCCGGGGGTTTTTTTATTTATATTTTCTCACTGCTTTGACTTTATACTTGAACTCAATCATGTTATTTTCCACTGTTTTCATACTCAGCCATGTTTACTCAGTTTTAGGACTAAAATGATATTTTAAATAATGTTTGGGCTGAGAGACACTAGTTTACTATTGTCTAAGGGGCTTGTGAGGACTTTTGACTGTTAAGGCCGAGGGCTTATGTTGAGAGGAAACACTGATACTAATTTGTGGCCGAGGGCCTGAGATATGTAAGTCACGAGGTGTCTTGATTGATATGAAGCCTAGGGCCTAGTTTTGATGCCACAAGATGGCTTTTTATTGCGTTTGGTTCGTAAGGGGCCTTTCCAGGAGTCTGCACACCTCCAGTAAGCGTAGGTACCCATTGTGATATGAGATTGAGCCCGAGGGGCTGGTATTGTTCTGAGATGTTACCCGAGGGCAGATTTGTTGATACTTTGCCCGATGGACGAACTTCTATTTGTTTACTTTACCTTAGTTGTCTATCAATTACCTATTTATTGCTGAAAAAGGATTTTACTTGACTTTTCACTGGTTTACTGCTTTTAAATGGTTTTACTGCTTCATTATAGAATGACTTGTGCTTTACGTGTTTTCTTACTTTCAGTCGTTATTTATATTTGTTACTCACTGAGTTGGAGTACTCACTTTACTCCCTAAACTCTGTGTGAAGATTCAAGCGTAGCTTGTCCCACTCCCGGGTGCTGATTCATTCCAGCTTCAGGCAGATCTCGAGGAGTCTTTAGATAGTTGTTGGCGTTCGCAGCCCGAAGCTCCTCCCTATCTCTTTTCCTTTATATCCTTAGTTCAGAACTAAAATATGTAGTTACATTTGAGTATTCAGCGTTGTTAAATGCTCGTGACTTGTGACACCCCGGTTATGGTTGTGTTGGGTTGTACTTTCGCACTCTATTGATATTATCCACCACTTAATAACCGGTTGTGTTGGGTTGTACTTTCGCACTCTATTGATATTATCCACCACTTAATATTATTAAGTGTCACGACCCAAACACGGTCGTGATAGCGCCCAACTCTAAATCTAGGCAAGCCTGACCAACAGTCGCTCTCATTTTCACAATAAATCTCAAGACCGACAAATTAAGGAGAATGTAATAGTTTTAGAACAATAATCCAATATTTATAGAAAAATAATACGGAGAAATACGAAGTCTGATAAAAACACTCCCAAAAGATGTCGGGTCACGAGTCTAGAGCCTCTAACAATGGAGTAACAAATATCTGAAAATACATAAGTCTGGAATGCGGAAATAAAACTGAATATAGGGGGAGAAGTCAGGTCCTGCGAACGTCAGGCAGCACCTCGACAACTCTGATAAAACTCTGGTAGACAGCGACTGCTCAGCTAAGTCTCCGGAACACCTGAATCTGCACACATGGTGCAGGGAGTAAAGTGAGTACTTCCAACTCAGTGGTAATAGACATATATAATGGCTGAAAGTGAGAAATCCCGAAATACCACAAAGTAAAGCTGAAACTATCCTCTTAGCACATTTAAAAATAAGCAACAATAAATCAATGACAGACAGATATCAATGTATGAATGCAATGCAATGCACATGACCGCTGCGGCGTACAACCCGATCCATTGGGTACCCGCGCTCACTGTGGGGGTTCAGACTCCGGAGGGGCTCCTACAGCCCAAGCACAATAACATAGTAGCATTCACTGTGGCATGCAGCCCGGTCCACAATCTGTCCAAATACATATATATATATATATATATGCAAGCAAGCCACACGGGCACAATCAATTACCATTTTCAGTTCCATTTAACAGGTATTATAATTTAAGTGATTAAAGCCTTAGAAGATTTCTATTCATTTTTTTTTAGACAATATTTCACTCAGGACTGATATCATGGGAACATGCTCAATATCATGGAAGCAGTGATAATAATCCCTAATGGAACCAAATAGTTGGCTTGCAAATATGCTCATAACAATCCAAGTAGGATGTATACTAGCCAATTTCTAGGCATATAACACAGCATAGACATTTTCTCGGACAAACTAAGTCATAGTCCCATCCATAAACGACCCCACACTCACAGTAGAGTACGTGTCTCGCCTCAATAAAGCGTCACAATGTGAGATACCGGGGTTTCAAACCCTCAGGTCATCATCTACATCTATTACTCACCTCAAACCGGCGTCAGACTAGTCCGCAATGCCCTTTCCTTTTGAATCGACTCCTCGCGCGTCGAATCTAGTCAAAACCAAAATGAATACATTACTATATGCTAAAGAAACATAACCCAATCGAAATTACTCGAAAAATACTAGAAATCACGAAGTTGGCAAAACCCGAGCCCCGGGCCCACTTCTCAAAAAATTCTGAAATTTACATCACTGGATTTCTCATCTCGCCACGAGTCTATGCATATCGAATTTACAAAAATCGGAGTTCGTTTGCTCCTCCAAACTCATATTTAAACCTCTTGAGTTTTCAAGCCCTAGCCTCCATTTTTAACCTTTAAATCCTTGAAATTCAGTATTTAATCAATGTTTTTACACCAAAATAACACATTCCGATGCTAATAGTTCTTACCTGATGAAGCACCTTCGATTCCTCCTCAAAATCGCCCAAGAACAGCCCTAGTCGAAGTCCCAAATATTTTCTTAACTTCTGAAAATTGCGAACACTGTTCATTAAACACAGGCCCGATTTCCGCTTCTGCGGTCATTTAACCGCACATGCGGTACTGCTTCTGCGACACAATGGACCGCTTATGCGGTCTCATTTAAAATTTTGGGGGACCGCTTCTGCGGTGAATTATCCGCTTAAGCGGAACTGCTGAAGCGACCCTTAGTCCGCTTATGTGGAATTTCCCTGGGCCGGCCTGACAGCTTATGCGGCCATCCCACCGCATCTGCGGAACCGCTTCTGCGTCTCCCTTTTCCGCAGATGCGGAAACAACAGAAGGCCAAAAGTTTCAGACCTGCAACATCTTCCAAATTTCCCGTTTAACCACC